>RJWT010005795.1:0-30282 GCA_004365215.1 Cuniculus paca | reverse complement strand
ATGTCTGAATTCCTGGACAGCTATTTTTGAAGCTAACAAGAGGCCTTAGGTAGCCTTTAATTTCCTATTATCTTATTTTGAAATTCTGCATCAATTTCATTGTTTTGTTTGGTTTGGTTTTATTCTATTTTGTTTGATTTTATTATGTCTGATGGTATGGGCAGCTATTTTGAAGATAACAAGAGATGTTATGGCAGCCATTGTTGATTTCCTGTTACCTTGTTTTGAAGTCCTATATCACTTTCATTCTTTTATTTTGTTTGGCTTTATTCTGTTTTATTTTGTTGAGTTTTTTCTCTTTAAAATAAAATTAAATTATTAAATATCAAACGAGGAATAAGTATCTGAGAAAGTGTTTATGGGATAGTCTGATCTTGAAGACTCTTTGTTTCTTTTAAGTATCAAAATCTGTTCCCCTTTAGGTGGATGTTTGTATTTGTTAGCTTAGGTCAGCATAGTCTCTTCTGTTTTTGAATATTCTTGTATGTTATTCATACTGGGCATGACTGATTTGGCCATGTGCCACACATATGGTTAACACAGTAGAGATATAAGTACATTTGATAGCTTGATCAGCATTCATTTCCCAATATATAGTAGCTTATTTTGTTAAATTTTCATTTGAAATATTATAGACAGTATGCTAATTACTGCAGTGTCAATGTGGATTAGACAGCTGACAAAGCAAACATTTGAAGACCAACATCTGTGCCAAAACACCTTTAATTACAGTAGGCTTTGATGGTCTTAATTTGTCCCATAAATAAATTCATTACTGGAGCCATTCAAATTTGAAAATAATAAACTATGAGGTTTTTCAGAATCTGTGCCACACAAGGAATAAATGCCTTTTTTCACTCCTTCACTCCTAAATCCCTTATTTCTAAAGATTCCAACCTACTTTTACTTTTCATAGAGAACTTAAGCATTAAGCAGATTAAACTTGTTTTAATTATCATTAATACCGAATCCTTCATATTGGTTAATCCTTATAAGAGAGATACAAGTATTTTCCTGATACATATACAATTTTGTACTTAGAGCTTCAAAACATAGTATTAGAGTTCTTTCTTCCTTTTTGCTTTTTGGTACCGGGGCTCAAACTTACAACTTTGCGTTTGCCAGGCTGGCACTGTGCACTGAGCTATATATGCAACCATCCTTTCTTCCTTTTTTTGTATGGGGACTCTGGGGGGATTAACCCCTCCCCCTTTGTCCTGAGCTGTATCCCCGATCTCTTTTTTATTTTTTTTGAGACAGGGTCTCACTATGTAAGTCGGGCTGGCCTTGAGCTCACTGTGCAGTCCTCCTGCTTCTGCCTCTCAAGGGCCGGGATTACAAGCCTACCGAGGGCACCACTCCTGGCTTTGTTTTCTTTCTTTGAGACAGTGCATCACTAAGTAAGTCCCCAAGTTGCCCAGACTGGGCTGGAATTTACAACTCCTGCCTCAGTCTCCCAGTGTGCCGGGTTATAAGAATGTGTCACCTCCATTATGAGTTCCTTTCTAATTTTTGAGATGGGGGTCTAGTTATGTTGAGGGTGTCCTCCAACTTCTGGTCTTAAACAGTTCTCCTACCTCAGCATCTCAAGTAGCAGGGACTATAGGTACTCCCAGCTTCAAGAACATGTTTTCTGGGGATATGTTGCTGTTACTGCCTTAAATGATAAGAATACACAGGTTACATCTCAGAATTTTCTCTTGTGAAAATTTGTGTGAGAAGGCACAGATTCCTAATTGATTTGTAGTTGAAAATGAATGTTGCCACTGAGATAACTTTTTAAAGATTTTATTAACAAAACATTGAAATAAAGTTCAGGCATATGATACTTTCATATTATTTGTGTTGTTTTATAATAGATTTGAAATTATGACCAAAGCCTTTGTAATACTGTTGGGAGAAGGTAGTTTGGCATAAATAAAGAGAGCAGTTCTTAAGAGAAATGATTTTCATTTGGTGGTTACAGCAACTGTGATGGAATCCAGAACTAAGGTTTTGGCAGGCATTATGTACAATTGAGGAGATTAAAAATGAAACCGATTTTTTAAGTTGTTCTATGGCCAATTTTTTTTTTACCATATTTAATAGTTTACTAGGGTCACTGCATTTGTAAGACATATCTAAAGGTCTTACGAGGGAGTTAAAATGTATACCCAGAAACCAATTAGAGGACTATGCACAAGGTTACATAATCAAGTATCTTTATTTTTTTAAAATTGTATTTATATATTTTTTTGAGACAGGTTTTCACTATGCAGTTCAGACTGACCTCAAACTCACTTGTATCCCTCCCTGGCCTTAAAACTCACAGCAGTCCTCCTACCTCAGCCTCCCAAGTGCTAGGATTAAAGGTGTGCCACCACACCAAGCAATCACGTGTCTTTAAATTGTGAAGGTCGAACTACAGTTGCCTTAGAATTTTAGAAAAGGGAGACATGAAGGATGGCTGTTGTTATTATTGGTATTGATAGTTATAAGATGTGGACAGTGTGTTGCATAGTGGGCAGAGATCAAACTGACAGCTAACAAACCACGTTCCAATCCAAGTTCTTCTAGTGGTTGTAATGATGTATATGACTTTTGACAAAATTGCTTAGCTCTCTAAACTTTTAGGTTTTTTGTCTTTTAATAGTACTACATATGATCATTTTGATTTCTAAAGTCTCTTCAAGATATCAGAACTTTTAAAAAGACTCAGCATGTTATAAACCAATTTTGTCTTTTATAAAATTCTTTTTAATCATAATGTTTAAGCTTCTTTAAACATCTAAGGTGAATAGTTTTCCAAAATTATGTTTTTTAAAAATTGTGATAGACTTTTGTCTGGCCAGCCTATTTTATAGGGCAGCATTTTTCAAATTGGGTTTGTAAATGAGTTGTGAGATAATTTATTGAAACTAGCATTAAGAAAAATGTAATAGAGGGGAATAGAAAAGATGAGTATATTACATGCATTAAGAGTGATTACTTTTTCATTAAACTTTGGTTTCAGTTATTATGTGCATTGGTTTATGATGTAAAGTGTATTAACTATTCATCTTTACTATGAGTGCTTAGAGTTTGTAGGGCAGTCAAGGTAATATGCAGTCAATAAATGTTTTACACAAAATTTAATTTAGTAAACTTACACAAGGAGAAACACAATAATCTTGGAAAAGTTTTCCAACACAAAATGGAATCAGGATAATTGATACAATTTACATGTTGTGTTGAGACTGTTTTGTTACATGCCTGGGATTTTCTTAAGTACAAGAATTATGTCTTACTTAGCTTTACATTGGCATACAAATTGGAAGAGCCTAATTTTTAGAGCTAGAAAAAATGTAGGTCCTAGTCTTTAATTTTTTTTAAAATTAGAAGCAGATAGAATTGTTGAAAGAATATAATGTTCTTGGTTTACTTATCAAACAAATATAGTCAATCATATCATAAAATGGTGTTCACTGAACAGTTTTGAGAAAATTGGAGTTGTGGAGTTTTTGACTAGAATGTACAACCTGTTTCCTTTTTCCAGTTATGCACATAGGTTGTTAGTATATGCCTCATATAAGAAAATTTATAGAGAATTGATGGAAAACTATGTATCAGTGTTGCTATATTTTAATATTCAGATTAGAATAAAAATTTATTGAAACTGGTTTTTTTTAAAGAAAAATCTGCCTTACTGGTGGTGTATTTGAAGTTATTATAGGAGATTATGGAGTATATTTTTGAGGAATATGAAAATATTTTATGTTAACTTTATAAAACCTTTTAAGGCTCTAATCCAAAAGGAGTGAAAATTTTTGTTTATCACAGTACAGAGGGGAAATGTTCATTTGTGGAGTTATGTTGGCTTAGAAACAGCCTACTGTATACTGTCCTTGAGAAGAAAAAGTGTTTTTTGTGGTTCCCAAGTTAGGACTAGTCTCATTTCATATTCTTATAAATGGTGTAAAAGAAGTTGTATGTAATCAATTTTAGCTCTTTTGGGTGGTGAAATATTCTAGGAAAAAAATTTAAGTGCAGATAATGAGTGAGCAAAAAAGTGAGTGAACTCCTCTGGGATAGTTTTCAGTGTTACATTTAAGGGAAAATCGTATGAATTATATTTATTAACTGGGGAATCTTAAATTTAGTTATTAACAAGATAAGATCTGTAAGCTAGAGCCAGGCGTGGTGGCTCACGCCTGTAATCCCAGCACTCGGGAGGCTGAGACAGGAGGATCGTTGTGAGTTCAAGACCAGCCTGGGCTACAAAGTGAGCTCAAGGCTAGCCTGAACGGCATAGTGAGACCCTGTCTCAAAAACACCAGGGCTGGGGATCTAGCTCAGCGGTGTAAGCGCCTGCCCGGCAAGCGCAAGGTCATGAGTTCAATCCTTGGTGCCGCAAAAAAAAAAAAAAAAGATCTGTAAGGTACTATCATGACTTCCTATAGACTTTGTTGCTAAGAGATGATTACTATGCTAGGCATTCTTTGGAAAAGTAGAGGAACAATATGCTATCTTGCCACCATTCAGAATCAGACTTGATATAAATCCAAGATGAATGCTTTGTGTTAAATAAAAATGACAGAGTATCTGGGCATGTAGCAGTGTACTAGCAAATACTTGTTCCTTAAGGCTGTCAATACTGAGAGAGAGGAAGGAGAAGGATGTAATTGAGGTTACTGAAATGTGAACTTAGATGTAAATTCCTCAAATTCCATCCTGTTGGAATTGGGACTAGGGTAAAAGTGCTTCTAGGAAATTTATAAAAGTTTTAAATTAAAGATCTCAATATATTAAAGAGTTAAGTTGTGAAAATTAGTAATATGTGATGGCATATAGACTGGAAAACATTCTCATGAATATTAGACTCACAGATGATGCATATACATCAGACTTTCCATGTACATTAATGAAAATTTGATACATTCAAAATATTCTTTCCATTTGTAAAATGACACGAAAATTTTCCTTAGTGTTAGACAAAATTTAGTATTCGATGTAATAATGCTGGTTTGACTACACATGTAGTCACTTTTTGAGTTAAAACTTGCAAAGTACAGTTGGCTGTAATTGGATCAACCCAGAGCATATTGGGATCATCAGTACCTTTCATCAGGTGAAGGAGGCCCCTTTCTATACACAGCTTGCTAATAATTTTTTTCCCTGCTTCTCTAAATTGCTCCTGTTGATATGTCAGCTTGCTTATTTTATCTGTTAGGGGACCTCAGGTCAGTATCTTTAATGGTTATTACCAGCTTTAAATTTTTTCTTGGGGCAGTTCTGATAACAATTTTCTAAAATATTTTCCATTTTATACATACACATTTTTAAGTGTCAGCTTCTTACTATTCTTTTTTGATTTTTAAATCTGCACTGTATCCCAGGCTATATTATGTATCTCTGAATTCTTTTCATAGAGTTTTCATTTGTTTATTTGTATGCTTGATCTGCTTGACATCACTTTATTATTATTATTGTTTTATTTTATTTTTGTGGTGCTGGAAATTGAACCGAGGTCCTTGTGTTTGCTAGGCAAGTACTCACGCAACATCATATTTTAAAAGCAGGAACTGTACTGTTTGTTATTTATCATTTTTACTTTGATTATAGTGCCGATATGTAACAGGCCCTAAAGAACTTCTGTTAAGCTGAACTGAGCTTGATTTTAGCTGTGCTCTGGTGTCTCTGGCCAGTCCTCTTGTGTGCGTTACTAGCTCTTCTTCCATTTCCTTTCACCCCTCACAGGTAATCATTTTCAAAAAAACTTTATTTCCTCTATACCCGTATGCTGTTTTTATTAGAGATCTTCTCCAACCCAAGCATTTGCTATCACCTTTATTTAGGTAGCTCCCAAATTTGTAACCCTAGCCTGACCTTTCTTTTAAGCCCTAACTGCTTGCTTGACATTTCTCCCTGGATATCTTGCTTACAGCTTCGGTGCAACACACTAAAGTGAAACTCATCGCTTTCTCCACCCAAACCAGTTCTTCCTCTCGATTTGTTTTCTGTTAAGTGGTACTGCTCCTCATGCAGGCTCAGAACATCAGTCATTTTGATTCTTTTCACTCATCTTCTGAATGTGCTTACCTGTCAACCTGTATACAGTTTACCTTCACACCCTGTTCCATGTATATGTGACATCCTTTTTCATCCCTGCAGCTGCCACCCTCTGTTATATTTCACCCATACTACTGTAATAACACCTCCTGTCTTTGACTGAGTCCTGTTCATCTTGTACATTGAAAGAAGACTTAAATTGTTAGAGCACAGTAACCATGCCACTCTTCAACCCCCAATTACTTATTTCTCTTTGTAGCCTACCAAAATGAGCACAAACTCCTTAGCTTTTCCAGGTACATGATAATGCCCATACATATTTGGTGTTCCCTTGTTTCCTCACAGGTACCTGTGTTCCAGCATAAATATTTTGTCTTCTATTCTGCTTTCCTGAGTTTTAGCTTAGCTATTTGTTCTTCAGGGAATGCTCATTTCCCTTGTCATTATCTGTGAAAAGGAAATGTGGAACAGGTAATCTCTTAGTCTAGTCTTTGCTAGGCTTTATAAACCATACAGCATGTTTCTTCATTCTTTTTAGGATACTCATGTCATTTTGTATTACTGCCATTTATGTGTTTGCATAATATCTCTTACTAGACTGTAAGATCCAGGTGAGTAGGAACTATTACTGTATTTTTCCTTAGCAATTTAGCACAAATAGAAAACATTGATTGAAATTAATTAAAATATTAGTTATCATTCATTTACTTGAGTGAAATGTCTAGCAACAGTCTCTTCCTAAGGAGTTTAATTCCTGTAATGCAAATTAACCTCACAGACAGACAGTACAACTTCTGTCTTCGAGAGATGTAACTGCGTGTACACAAGTTGTGATGCTGGGTGTCAGGTGCTGTCTTTACGGTATCATAAATCTTCTGCTTAAAGTGAGTCTAGAGGTGGCTTAGCAGAGATATGGATGGGATCCAACTCCAGCAGGTCTAGGTTATATCCCTATCGCCTTTTTTTGGTTATTTCTTTTAGGTAAATTTCAACAACTCATAATAATTGTATTTTAGATTTTGAAGTGAAAGCTAATTTCTGTGAATGCAATATAAATTTATAATATAAAAAGTAAGACATCACTATCTCTGTTCCTTTTGCTATAGAATGAGGATGATTAAAAGAGAGGCAGTATAGCTGGTGCAGGGGCACATGCTTATAATCCCGGCACTCTAGAGGCTGAGGCAAGAAGGTTTGAACCCAGCGTTGGCAGTTTAGCAATTTCAAAAAAAAAAAAAAAAAAGAAGTAGAAAAAGAGCTGGAGATGTAGCACAGTGCAAGGACCCGGGTTCAATCCCTAATACGAAGGCGGGTGAGGGAGAAGAAATTACATTTTATTCACATTTTTTAAATGTCACTTTAGTTAATGTGAACTATTATATTTTGCATTGATGGTATTGGGAATTATTAAAATGGTGCCTTAATAGTTAAAAAATTGTGTGAGACTGTTGACCTGTTAGCACGCTAACCTTATGAAATTCCATCATGATGATGCAAATGGAAATCATATTGGAGTATTAAATTCTTACCATTTATAGAAATTAAGATTCTAACTTGGCCTAACAGCTTGAGTACAAAGGTGGCTTGTTAAGCTTGTTTTTGGTTCTTTAACTTCTACTCCTTCATGCTGCCTCCCTCCCACAGGTATTTTTTGAGTTAAGGCAGTTGAGTTCCTGGGCTAGTAAGGTCTACAGCAGTGGACGGCGTAGACCCTGAGACTGCCTGGGAGCTTCCACTCCAGTGCATCTGTTGGATCTGGGCGATAACAATGTTCCTTATTTTCGGAAAGATACGAAATTCTTGTGATGTTGTTTGTTTTTAAAAGAAAGATGCAGTCAACTCAGGTTCAGATTAATAGTTATCTCAATAATTAGAAATTTTAACTTTAGCAGGTATAAAAAATGGGTTCAACGCAGATACTGGCTTTTACCAGTCTTGTTTGGCCTGTCTTTGTCAGTAGGGAGGTTGCAAGAAGGAGAAATAATTAATGTTTAGCAGGCACTTTGATATTTACACCCAGTGGCTGTAAACAGTTATTAAAAAGCCATCACACAGGTCAGAATAGCAGGTGTGGCCAGGGTCAGAAAAGCTAGGTTTTTGCTGCTTCAAAGGAAGAAATACACATGAAAATGTTATACTACTTATGAAACATTTTATTGTTAAAAGTGTAGGGTTAGGCTTCCTCTACAGATTTCTGTACATTTCAGAACATCACAAGAAACCCACAAAGTTCTGTTTATAAATACCAATGATTTTTTTTTATCAGAGTAGTAGGTATACAATACAATAGATTCAAATTCTGTGTGATACAGATGGGGAAGGGAGGGTTGTAGTGAGTAAACAGCAAGCACTGCAGTTCTTTGGATTTGGACCCAGCAGCAGGGTAGTTGCGGGACTTGTTTGTGGTGAGAAGATGGTTGAACACAAAGTCCAGATGGTTCTGATGGTCTTTCATCCTCAGCTTCGCTTCTGTTGGCTGGCTGAATGAAGTTGACATCACTTCTTCGTATACTCTTCAAGCATTGTTTGACTTCTGACAAATCACCCTGCAGCTTTTTGCTTCACTTAAAAATCTGGGGAGTTGTTGGCTAGATAGATGCTCATTTGAGTCACGTCCAGCAAAAATCCCCAAACCCTGTGATTTGGAGAGTAACAGAAAACAACAGGCACAAGAAGTTGGTGAGAAAAACTTTAGTACTAGTGCTGAATATAGGGCTTTATAGTTAAAACAAATTAAATTATGAGTGATTAATCATTTTAATAGGATTTTACAGGGTACTTGGAATAGGTTCAAGCATTGTAAGTATTTGTAGAAGTCAAGGTTTTGTTACTAACTGCTCCTGTTAGTTTTTTGTAGCCCCTGTTTGAATAAACTTCATCTCTGTTAGTAACTTTGTCCTCAGAGAGCTGTTTACTAACCTAGCAAGAGAAGATAGTATTCATTGGGTCAGTAATTGGGTGGCTGTGCTCTTAATCCTTTGAACAAAATTTATACTAAGTTTACGTCTTTAAAAATGCTTTGAAATTTTATCTGGCTGAAAAGTCACTTTTCTGAATTTGAAGTCAACTCTGAGCAGAGAAGAACTTTACAAATCATGCATGACACATTTACAAATTCTTTGATAAAACTGTGAAGGTCTTTGGGGTGATCATTTATTTCTGTGTTGCCATATGTCACACATACCATTTTTACCCTGGGGAATAACCATACTGCCTTATTTGTGATCCTCTGGAATTGTGTGAAATGATAATTTAACTTTTCAGATGTGGTTAATCTTCAGACACTGCTTTAACTACTAACATACATGGCATGGCAAGCTTAAATGTTTCCAGGTGTGATGAAGAACTTGGATATGAAATACTTTTAGATTTGTAATTTACTACAAAACTGCAATTTTGGTGTCAAGGGTTGAAAAGTGTATTAATGTTAACCCCACTTGAGACACATTTTACTTTGTCTTCTTGAGACAGTTAAGTGCTTTTATAAAAAACAGAATAATACAGTTTAGAACCATGTTTTATATTCCAAATACTTGGGTTTTTGTTCACTAAGTAGGCCTTGGTATATATAATCCTAACTTTTTTTTTTGTAAGACTGTAGTTATAGCCAGGTTGTTCTCTTCTCTTCTGTTTCCTGCTGTTAGAACTTACGTAGTCTCCCTTGTATCCGTCCCCACATCCAGAGGGAACCCATCTCTTCCACTGCACAGCTTGCTCTTTTTCCTAGTAATTGTCTCATTTTCTCAAAAAACAAAAGCAAAAACAACCCCCCAAAAACCGGCATTAATTAATTCATATGAGGGCCCGTTTAATCTGTTGGTGGTGGTTTGAGCAGTAAAGCCTTTGGAGACCTAGAGGACTTGCTGGTTAAGGTAATATGTAGGACTGTTCACTGTTATATCAGGCAAAAAAGGAGGAGCAAAATCCTGAGTGCAGGTCGCAGAGGAGGTGAGTTGAAAGAGTCAGTGGCTGGCGTGGGCAGAGAACTCGCCACTGGGTTAGGTAGCTAACCAGAGGGAGGCTGTGGCACCTACCATGCCCAACTCAGAGCTGTCTTTGCAAGCTTCGTATCTGCTTTCAGACTGCCATCCCAGTCTTGAACTTCAGTCATTCTCGGAACTTCCTTCCTCATCTCTGCCTGTCCTCTTCCATGCCCTACCTTCTCAGTGTGCCTCTGCTCTGGCTTGATGTAACCCTACCCTCATTCAGTAGGAGACACCAGCAAGGTGGAGAGTATATGAATTCCTCACACCCCAAATTGGAATTCTGAGTTTCATGGTGTACTATAGTGCTCTGTAACAGAGTACTGTATTGTATATGGAATACAAAGGCTTTGTTACTGGTTAAGGGCAATCCTATGCATATGAAAACAGTGTTCCAGGTTACAAATCTAAAATGAATTTTTGAAACACATTTTTTTTCCTGTAGAATTTATATTGAATGTCTTTCACTTTTTTCTTAGTCCTGATACTGGAATGAAAACTTTACATAAGACTCAAGTACATAATGAAAAGGAAAGTAGAGATCTTTTGCCCTTAGAATTCTGAGCCAGTTACCTATTTTAAGGTGATCTAATTAGCCAGTTACTTAAGTTTTTGGATCATCTTTGAAATGCTGATTATTGTAGAAAGACTTATCCATTATTTTAATGTTTTAAATGACATTCTAGTAAGAATGTTATATATGACAGAATGAAGTTTAACCGCCAGAGAAAGACCTAGCAAAGAAATATTTGAATAAACTTCGACTTTACTAGTGACTTTATCCCATGGAAAAATCCAAATTTATTGACCATAGGAGAATACTAAATATTTATCTTTCCTCTTTAGTGCTTGTAATAAAATAGAATAAAGTTAGAGGCTGTTATTTCTGAAACACTATTTCATATAGTCTAGTGATGTCATTTCTATTTTGTATGTGTTAAACATTCTGTTTGCCATGTATGTAAATTTTGCTGCTTGGCTAAAAAATACTTCAAATGAGATTTGCTAACTCTGTGTGTGTGTGTGTGTGTGTGTGTCTACAAAGATAGACAAGTATATAATTTGTGTACTAGGGAGAAAAAATTTTAAACCCAAATAGAATAAAATAGTAATATACTAATATTATAATGTGTTCTGGCACCTGCATCATCTCGTATATTCTAAAATGTCTTAAGGTTTGCAGTAATTCAACATATGAAAATCTATAGTAAGCAAGTTAGCTTAGTTTTAGGATAATCAAATTAAAAATGTATTTTTAGATGTTGAATCAGTCAGATAAGCTATTTGCATTTCCTTCAAAGTAATGATAATGTAGTACTAAATGAAAAATGTCTTTTAACACAAAAGTAATTTTATTTGAATTACTATAAACAGGAAGAACTCATGTAATATTTTTATGTTTTAAACTTGAGGAAGATAGTTTATTGGATTATTTGGAATTTTATGAAAATTATAAAATCAACTTAAAGGCTAAGGTAAGCTTTGATTTTCCTAAACCCCTACAGGATTGCTTTAGGATTTTTGTTTTGTTTTGTATTCTGTTAATTTTCAAAATGTTGAAATTGACTTCATGAGTGTGGATAACTTAAAAAAAATCTAGATATTTTGAATTTCAATTCCATTTTTTGGTCAAAACATATAAATCATTTGAAAATGGTTGATAGGTTTATATTATTTCATGTGAAGTATTCTGTTGAATTTTGTAGTATTTAACAATCTTTTAAAAATACTTTAAATTCTAAGAATGTTTCACAAGCATTAATTTTTAAGAAAAAAAAAATCACAGTAGCTTTTACCAAATATCAGTTATATTCAGAAGTTATTGTCATAGCAAAAGAGATCCGTATTGAGTTAAAAGTTTTTGGCGATCAGAATGTAGCATTTGCACGAAATACATGTTGATGAGAAACATGGTATTGAACACCTGTTATTAAATAGAATGCATTTGAGTATGTATTAAAAAATTTGGCCTAAAGTCTCTTTTGTCCCTTCTGTATCTGCCAGTATTGTGGAAAGTCATGTAGCTTATCCTTCATACTGTGTTATATGAGAAATTAGGATTCACTAATTAAAAAGAGTATAAAACAAGCATGAAGCCAGAAAATAATATTTTAAGTACTAAGTAGAAGCATTTGTGACTGACTGGTGTTTTCTTTGTTAAAACAAAGTTCATTAGTAATTAACAAAGCAGTTAAGTCCCCACATTATTGCAAGCTAGTTTTACTGACTTTTTTGTTATGGATAATTAAATTTGTGGTTATGTATATGTATTGAGGAATGAACACAAAAATCATTTGAGGTACAAGACTTAATTGACTGTGCCTTTCCGATGTTGACTATTTTCATAGAACTTATAAGTGCCTGTTTTTTCTTCTACAAAAACTTGGATAGTGCTTACCACGGACCAGGCATTGTTTTGAGTTGGCAGTGGGGCCAACTGACTATGGACTGGAAGTTCCAAAACTTTGAGCCCAGGCAAACCTTTTCCTCCCTCCTCCTTCTCCCTTTTTTTCTCCCTTCTCTTCATCTTCCTCTCTTCCTCCTTTTCTTGTATTGGATCCAATGCCTTTGAACTGAACTATGCCCAGTTCTTTTATTTTTATTTTTATTTTTATTTTTATTTTTATTTTTATGTTTATGTTGAGACAGGGTCTTACTAAACTGGTATGTTGCTCAGTTTGGGGTGGAGTTTGTAATTCTGCCTCAGCTTCCCAGAGTGCTGGGATTATAGGCATGCATCACTGCACCAATCTCTTTCTTCTTTATAAGTTGATTGTGTCAGGTATTTTGTTACAGTAATGGAAAACTAGCTATCACAGGGAAGAAAGGAAAAGATGCAGTGTTGTTACCTGATAGGAAATATGAGCCCCAGATTTGACATTCAGATGCCTCTTGTGTCGAAAGGACTGCGTTTCTCAAAATGAACTGCTTTTGCTAGCATGCTCCAGGACAAGCAATGGCAGGAGTTCATTTAATTAGTGATTGTTTTAAGCAGTGTAGAAGAGTTAACATGTGTGGATGTTTACACATACACATGTGTATGCATGTACATACATATTACTTATATAGTTACCAATATTTGGGCCATGTATTCCATGAATTTATTTTAGCAGTACGTTTTGTTTTGTTTTGTTTTGTTTTGTTTTGTTTTGTTTTGTTTTGTTTGGTACTGGGAATTGAACTCAGGACATGTGCTTGCCAGGCAGGTGCTGTGCCACTGGGCTATATCCTTGGCCCAGGCACTATACTTTGTTTTATGAGTGACTGTGAGCCCATGGTATTTTTATGCCTATAAAACCGTCTCCATTATTATACATAAGGGGCACTTTTCACTCACTTTCAGCTGCTTTGGAAGATGTCTTTCTTTCCCTTTGAGGTACTTCAAAGTACCTCTTTTCTCATCATATAGCCCTACAGAGTGACTTCTGAGTTACCTCAAAACTAGCCCTTCAGTTTTTTTATATCTATGTTCCTAGAGCACCGTTGGTTACACACAATAGCCAAAACATAGAAGCAGCCCAGATGTTCATCGGTGATGAATGAATAAGTAGAATGTGCTATATAAATATAATGGAACATCATTCAGCCTCAAATATGAAGGAAATTCTGATATTTTATGACATAAAACTAAGTCATAAAATGACAAATACCTTGTGATTCCAATCTTAAGAAGTACCTAGAGTAGTTGAATTCATAAATACAGAAAGTAAAAGTTACCATGGATAGGGAGCAGAGGGTGGGAGGGAATGGGGAGTTGTTTCAGTTTTGCAAGATGAAAATTCTGGAAATCGGTTGCATAACTACGTGAATGTACTTAACAGTGGCAACTTACGTGTATTTTACCACAATTTAAAAAAGAAAAACTAACTTGAGATTCTGTGTAAAATATGTTCTTCTCTTAGTGTATTGCTTTAATCGATAATCAAAGTTATTGGCAGCACCTGGCCCTGTGGATCACCATCTCTGCTCTTTAGATAACACACATTATGCTACCTGTGTGAGTGTGTTTATGGTAATGCAGAAAAAGTTCATTATGGAAGTTGAGGAAGGGGCAAGCAAGAATGGAAGACAGTGTGAGCAGAGATTTTGGAGACAGGAGTGTTTCACCCCATTTATCAGTTGAAGTATTTGATGGCTTCTACCAAGAATCTATATGCATTCCTATTAGTATTTATTATAACCAGTACTGTATTTCAAGGAAGACATTGTGTTGTGAGGTATTAGGCTCTATGTAAACATCAAGCCCAAAATCCCTGCTCTTAATGTGTTTCACAGTCAAATAAGCATGGTTAAATATCTGGACTGGTACAATGAAAATACAAGATAGAGCCTAATAAGCAGTATAAAGAAAATTTTGTGGAAATGAAAGAGATTTGCTTCTTAGAACTGAGAATCAGGGAAGGTAGAACCTTTAAAGAAGGAAGTAGAGGTAGTGGGGATATGTGTAGATATGGGCTGAACACATGACACAGGTAGATATAGAAAGACCTAAACATTTTCTGCTAAGGAAAGCAAAAAGCTAGTGCCATCCAGGAATCAAAATGTATCCTGGTTTTGCCACTTGTATCCCTTATTTAAAATGAGTGATACCAGAAGTGTTACGGGTTTTGGAATATTTGCACATTTGTAATGAGATATCTTGGGGATAGGACCAAGTCTAACCATGAAAATCATTGATTTTTTAATATTTCTTAGACATATACCCTGAAGGTAATTTTGTTCAGTATTTTAAGTAATCCTATGCATGGAAACACAAGGTCTTATGGTATGAAGTTTTAGTGTCCTGTTGTTCAAAAAGTTTGGGGTTTTGGAAGATTTTGATTTTCAGATTAATGATACTCAACAAAGCATTTGGGGCATCTGGGTTATGTTAAAGAGTTTGAACTTCATTATGCAAGCAGTGGGGAACTGTTTTATTAAAGTGTGGGAATGGTGGTGCATTAATGCCAGCAGAGGTCAAGTTGATATGTGTTAGGAAGCATGAGGGCTGACTTGATCTGATTTGTGATTTATTGTGGAGGATGAGCTTCTTTGGTATCTGTCTAAAGTAGGAAATTAGATAAATAATGATAATACAAATTAGGCATGAAAAGTTAGATGTGTTAAGAATTGATTCACTTCACAATATAGAATCTTTGAAAGAGTTATGAGCAATGATTTGTTATGATAAAAACTATTTTACAGATGAGTTAGGCATCAGTGTGTAGTGAAATGTATAGCTGACAGCTTATTGAAAGGTGGAAGTAAGAAGACCTGGATGAGAGGAGTAAAAGCAGCAGCAGGAAATGGCAAAAGGAAGGAGGGAAACATTGGAGGGAAATTAACGATTAACAAGCATATTTTATGTGCAGAAAATTTATTATATGGCACACTGACCAGTGTCACCCACTCATAGGAAGTAAGTGTACCATGTTGTTCAGGCAAGGGGCATGTTGTTTTGGAATGACCTGGGTGCAGAATCTTGACTAGAGCAAACTGATGAGGATTCTGGGTGATATTTAGGACTGACAAATTGACAAAGTGCAGTAATGGTCACCATCTGTGTTTTGGTGTGACTTCGTTGGCTGTGTCCACAGATGTGCCTAGACCTGTGGTTCTCAAACTTCCATGCCTTGCCATACTGGTGAACTGCAGACCCAGTGAAATTTTTTAGGTTTGTGTAGACTTTTTGCTGTTGATAGATTTATATGTTGTTCAGTAGTGCCTGAAAGAGACCGCAATGGAGGTTACGTATTCACAGTGGCATTGGAGCAGGGGAGTGTGTGCTATTTCTAAGAAAGAGGCCTCACTCTCAGGGCAACACCTGAGACTGCTTAGGACTGGCAGAGTTAGGAAGCCCTTCCATTTCAGTAGTGGTGCAGAGCTGAGGGATGGGGCCTGATGCAGCCATGGAGTGTCTTGATAGCACCAGCACCCTGAGAAATGTACACGTGAATGTTTGATTATTCTGGATGTGGCTTGGTTTACAGTTGAGGAGTTAATTCATTCAAGTCTACCACTAAAAAAAATGCTTTTTAAGCAGCTGGAAAAGGACTGGTCCAGCCAGCTGTTTGATAAAGGCTGTAACCAATGTTGGGATGGATAAAAATAAGGTGAAAAGAAAATGGACTTTGAATTAAAGAAATCTTAGGTTTGATTCCTTCCTTTGCCACTAGGTGGGAAATTATAGGCAAGTTATTCAAAACCTCGATTGTCTCAGCTTCTTTTTAAAATAAAGGTAATAATATTTATCTCTCAGGTCTGCTTTGATGACTTGAGTTAATGATTCAAATATAAGCACTGTACTCTGTGAATAAAAATAATTCTTCACCTTCACTATGTGAGGACTGAAGTGCTTTAGTCCTCTCTCTGCATTAAGCAACCCTGTCCCAGCTTTCGTAAAACATGCATTTCTCTGAACTCTGGACTTCTGGAGTTTGATCTTTAAAGACTAAATACACTTAGAGAGTCATCAGTGCAAGAAAGTAATGTTGGTCACTTATGAGTTATTTAAACAGGTAATTAATGTAAGCATCAGAATTTGTGGTTAAGATATGTTTAAATTGCAATATATCTTGTACACATTCACACACATTATAAAAATTTTTTTTAAAAAAGTTTCACCTTCCCTCAAAACAACTACTACAAAATTTGTGACTAAAGTAGAGGAAATTTTGGCAGACTTTCAAATCAATTTTCATGAAGGATTCATTTTTCTATTTAGAGTTATGGCTAAGTTGGGAAAATTTTTAGTGTAGCCATCATTTTTAAAAGATTCAGAAATATATTGTAATATATTACAGTACTATGCAACATACTCAAGTATAAGTGGTTTTCCTTTAATTATTAAGCATAGTTTTAAACCTGGTAACAAACATAGCCATTTTAATTCACAGTGGGCTAAACTTGGCACAGATATTCTCTGCTAAAACACAAGTGTAGTTTTTTTAAACTGAAAAAAAATGACTTGCCTTTTTTTAAAGTTCCTAGAGATTTAAAAAAAATTTAGAGAGTATTTGTCCTGTTTTAGCTACAAGCAGTTGTGTTGGCTTTTCCCCCAGTTCCAGTTACTATTTATTATATACTTGTGTTTTTAGTAAAATAGTTGATTTACAAGTCTTAAAATGGTTTCTATCATCACATAGTGACTGCTATTCATAAATACTGTTTTTGAAACTCTAATAAAGGAGTCCATGTAACATGAATATAAAAGAAAATCCTCTAGCCCTTAAGGGGACTTCACATTTTAACATTTTCAGTGCCTCTTTTCATGTTACAGTGTAAGTCATGGTTTATTGTTTAAAACTATAGCTTGTGTGTGTGTGAAAACTGCACTTAGTCATACTGCCTTTGCTGGGACTATAACATCTTAATGTTTTTATTTTATTCACAATATAGTTGATTACTGCTTGACTGAGTAAGAGATTTTGCTTTAGAAAATTTAACTGTGAGCATCACCCCCCCGGCACTGGAGATTGAACTCATGACCTTGTGCTTGCCAGGCAGGCGCTTAGGCCACTGAGCTAAATCCCTGGCTGTGAGCATTTAGACATAAAACTTAAGTGAAAATTAAAGCTCAGCATAAAATGAAATTGCCAGAAGTCTAGCTTTTATTTTGATTTCAATTTAATGCTCAACAAAATAAAGATCTAAAATAATAAATGTTATACTTTTTAAAAGTTTGGCACAAATTAATATATAAAATTAATTTTAAATAGTTTAAACAACAACTATCAGTTACTTTTAGTCATGAATTATTAGTTAACTGAAGAAAAGTGTAAAAATACTTGTGTACTTTGTGTAGTTGTAGTATTTTTCCATTTTAAAATTTTTAATAGCTTTTATACATAAGAACCTAGAATTTTGAATTAAAGACCCATTAAAAAGTAAAAAAAAAATTCAAAGACTAAAATATACTTTTGTGATTACTTATGTGCTGTGCTCTGCTGTGTTAACATTATTTTAAACTAAAAATTTCATGTTATGGCACTATATTCGTTAGTAAAATTAGAGTCTTACTTTTTTCTAGTAAGAAAGGTTTATACTGTTGTTTCTATATGCAGGAATGATTAATAGAAGATAATTTCGTTTTCGATCATCGCGGGGGCAAGTTAAATACATAAATAATATGTTATACATAAAATGTATTGCTGGAGTTTTAACGTAAATTTAAAGTTTGCTTTTTAAAATTAAAATCAGTGCAATGTGAGCTTTGCAAGTAAATACCCCACCCATTCACAGGAACTGTTTTCTATGCTGAGTGTCCTTAAATAAATGTGCATGTGAAAGACTATATTAGCTACTTTAAAGTTTTTATTTAGGAGACAAAATTACTGTATTGATTTTAAATACATTTTCTACGTATGACTGCCCTTTCCAGATAACCTCAGATAACCAACTTTTTTGTTTTAAATTTTTTTTAACCACTTAAACAAGGGATCTTTTCTAAATGTGTGGCACACATTTGTACCTTTTAAGGTTGCATCGTTTTCAGTATAATTTACCTTTTTCTTATGACTCAGTAAATATTCTGCACATGAATTTTTATTGAGTTGTGTTGAGCATATCTACCCATCTTGTAGTATGCAATTCCTTCTTTACACTGCTGTGTATAATATGTTCCATTTTGTGAACATAATAAAATTTATCCTGTTGATGAACATTTGAGTCATTTCCAGGTTTGGCCATTATGAATAAAGCTGCTGTAAACATTACCATATATGTTTTTAGTGGATATAAACTTTCTAAAATTGTTGCACCATGGGAATAATATATGCTAAGCTAAAGGTAAGTATAACCAGTCTTCTGTGTCTATGGATTCTAAAGTATGGATAAAAATATTTGAAACAAAACTATTCATACTAAACATGTACATACTTTTTTCCTCTGTCATTATTCTCTAAGTAATACAGTACACCTAGCACTTACCTTGTATTAGGTATTACAAGTAATTTAGAGATGATTTAAAGTAGAATGAGTGTAGGTTATATGCAAATACTATACCATTTTGTATGAGGAACCTGAGCATCTGCAGATTATGGTATTCATAAGGATCTTAGAATCAGTCCCCTTGAGACATCAAGGGATAGCGGTACTTTCAAACAGTTTTCTAGGTGGTTTACCAGTTTACCATCAACGATGTATTAGTGATTCTAGTTGCTCAACAACTTCATTACTTTTTTCTTTTTCTTTCTTTTTTTTTGGTCTTTTTGAGACAGAGTCTAGCTATGCAGTTCAGGTGGGGTCGAGCTCACTTTGTAGCCCAGGCTGGTCTCAAACTTGCAACAATTCTCTTGCCTCAGCCTCCTGAGTGCTAGGATTACAGTTGTGTGCCACCATGCCTAGCCATTACTTACTGTTACCAATACATTTTTTCCTCTTTTATATTTTAATTTTTCTGGTTAGGTATCTAGTTTGATGTCAGGAAAATGCAAATTAAGTTATGTTTTAAGATGAAAAAATGTTTAATATGAAAAGTATGTTCTTATATATAGAAGTCGATAGGTATATCTTTGTCTCACCCCCCTTAATCCTCAACCTTGACTGCTGGTTTGATCACTGATATTAATGAAGTTCTTCCTATAATATTCTATAGGAATAGAGTATATTTATCAAAATTCTAGAAATCACTTGTTTAGAATTTTATGTAAGGAAATTAAGATGGTAAAGTCTTTCTGTTGCTTTTGGGGAGGGGATTGGTTTGGTTCTGTTCTGTTCTGTTCTGTTCTGTTCTGTTCTGTTCTGTTCTGTTCTGTTCAGTTTGGTGTTTGCTGCGCTGTGTCGAAGGGATCAAACCCAGGGCATCGCATGTGCTCAGCAAATGTTGCACCACTTGGTGACCTCCCTAACTTTAAGATGTCAAAGCTCTTTATTCAAGGAATCAGTTTTATGAATGATACCTACAAAATGACTATGAGAGAACTAGATAAATTATATTCAGGACTGTCACAAATTTACAGTATGAAAACATACAAATTTTCTTGTAAAAAGAACTCAGTGAAGAGCTTTTTAACTGAAAAGTCAAGGGTGATTTTTTGGTTGTTTATTAATTTAAATATAGCAATTACATATAATCTATGGGGCTGTGATCTAAAATATGATTCATCCAATGGTTTACCTATTGTGCTAAAACATTGGTTGATTAGTTCTTGTTTTTCGAAGTTCAGCATATACTACACGTTTGACTTCTGTGTGTGTGCTGATTAGTCAGGCGGTCTCATCTGAAACTAATGTATAATAGTGCTAAGTTGTATAACTTGCTATACCAGTTCTACAGTGTTTTTGTTTTGCTCAAAGCAGATGAAAGGTTTATTTAAGTGTGGCCACACTGGTTACTGCATTCCTAGTGATCTTGGTAGGTTAATGACAATCTTTGTCATAGAAATCAGGAAATGTGGGTTGAGCCACTGGGATGCATGTAGCCACTTCACTAAAATGCTGCTTCCTAAAGGACTGGGGATTGTGGAAGAACCTAGTAGGTAATGCACCTTTAAAGTCAATCTATCCATCTGTCTTTCTATCTGTCTGTCTATCTATCTTCTATCTCTTTTGTCTGTCTCTGTCCATCTAAATTTATATCTCTCTGTATTTGTAAGCTCCATTAACATGTCTGTGTTTAGTTCTATCCACTGTGTGATTGCTTTCTCTAATAAGGGTACAGACTGCTTTGGAAATCCAAGTAAGTTTTTTTTTTCCGTAGTAAACTAAGTTTTGTTTCAGTTGGAGTGTTTGGATTAGTTGGGAAGACAGCCATTGTGATTGTACTGCTGCTTTGTTTAACTGGTTGGCTTTTAACTGAATTACCTTTGTCAGTCAGTGTTGTGATTTATGCTACCATTTTTTTAGTTAAACAGAATGGGTTGAAAAGTTGCTTAAATAAATATCTGTGAACTATAATCAATTAAAGAAGTTTGGGGACTTAGGAAGCTTTGAGGTAGCCTTTGGACAATAGTTAAAGGGATTATAATATGTTATGGATTTTATAACAGTGTCAGGTCTTCTCACAAATGTGTAAATGTAGATAAACATTTATAAGGAGAGTAGGTAGTTTGCTTTCTGTTGGGTATCTGCTACCAGGCATATTTTTATTGCAAATATTTCCCTTAATAACCACTATTCAAAATGCAAATGAGTACATGGCAAGGTTGTTGCTCTTTTGAAGACTGTTCATGTGTGTCTGTGTTGTAAAGAAGATGACATAAGCAGAAATATTAATCTCCTTGAGATTACTTCAAGATTATATACTTTTGTATTAGGAATAGAAGACTTTGAAGTTAAGCAAGGAATGCTTCAGCAAAGACAGCGCAGTGGGTTAGTTGGTGGTAAAGGGCTTTTGGGATAGGGATGAATGAGTATACTGATTGTCCCTAAATTGAGTATCTAGAGATACCCAGTAAGTAAATTATTAAAACCACAGGAAGGTAGCTGAGGCTTCTTTTATTCTTTACAGGTTATTTCTGTCTTTTGTAAGCTAGTGTTTAGGGACTACTGCCGATAAACTTTACAGTCTAGAACCAATGAAGGCTACATATCATACTGCCTTTCCAATTCCACCTTTAATCCATCCAGATAAACCATGAGGATTGGGAAAGAGCTTGGAGCCACCAGTGTTTAGAAGTGAATCCACATAATGAACAAGTGCACTTCACTAGCTTTCATGCTTAAAATGTTCAACATTGAATGACTGGAGGTTGTTATCAATAATCTTCATGATTCCCAAACATAAATAATGTAAGAAATTAACAATTTGCTATCAGTTTTCCTTGTGAGTTTTTCTTGTTACCTATTTTATAAAAGACATGTCTTCCAAATTAAGTTCTTGTGTAATTCTAGGAATCACAGTTCATGCCCCCCCACGTGTTTGTATGTGTATGTAAAGCAGAGGTCAGTTTTTCATGGCTTTGTGTTAATTTTAGTAATGTTCTTATTTTGAATAAACAGCAGTGAAATGGATGTAACTTTTCATATGTATGTGACAGATGTTAGTGGGGTAAGAGCATGTGTGCCTTTGAAGTCAGTATAAACAGACTCACACTTTGTATTATAAAGACTGGGCTGTTTTGAAAGTAGTACTGCACTGAACTATATCATAGGTACTGAAGAGAATTGAGAAAAGTATCATTAAGAATGACGGAGTTTCAGTGGAAGTCTGTTAAACCTTAACCCATGTTCGGCTTGTCTTGCCAGTTACGGGGCGGTGAGGAGTAAGTAGTACAGGCTGGTTTCTGGTGGCTGCATCTGACTGTCTCTGCCATTAGAATGGTAGGTGTGTCCCAGGAAGAGCAGTCACCTGCTTAAAATGTTGGTGATAATGGCCTCCACTTAGGAGGTGATGAAGCTTCGGCTAGAAAGACCAGAATGCCAGGCCAAGTCAGTGAGCCACCCATGTTACTGATTCTGGCAGAAAACTAAGTTCCAGTTTAGCCTCTATAAAGGATTGACAAGAGTCTTGAATAAAAAGTAAAACTGAAAAACTGTAGTTAGGATGCCATTTTCTACTTACCAGTTTAATAAAATGATTGAATGAGAGATTGCTCTTTATTTAATCAGGTGATATTGCTTTCCTGAAAATCATATTGGCTTTATGTATCAAAAGCCTTACAGTTGATCCTACCTTTTAAACTATGAATGCTAGGGAAATAATCATAGATACATGTGAAGATTTTGGCACGATTCCCGTCATACAGTTTCTGTAAATAGTGAGACGGTGGAAACAGTAAAATGAAACAAGGAAGAAATGACTAGGTAAACGCTGACATATTCTTGTGGTAGCAACAACAGTACTGTGATTGTAAGAGAAAAATAGATGAATAGTAAATTGCCATATGGAATTATATTAGGTCATATTTAAAGATAATGGATAGAAAAACATACGAAAGAAATGAAGCAAATGCATATACTTCTAAGATGTTACCAGAAGTTATTTCATAGGAAAGAGCAGTGAACATCCCCCTCCTTTTTTTTTCTTTTAATTTTTCACAGTAAATATTTTATAATCTTAGAAAAGACATTTTACAAGGAACAGAATGAAAGATCACTAAAGGGAAAACAGTAAAACTGAGCTCATTTGAAAGAGTAGGCTGAGTCTAGAAACAGGAAGTCTAACGTCTCTGGAGCAAGTTCCAGGGATGACACCATCTTACTGGAATGAGTAAGAAAAGTACTAATTTTTAAAAACGCTGATCTCTATATGTTCATCTTGTGTAGGTAAGGACACTATTAATGTAACCTTTTACACCTGGTACCTGGTACTTAATGAATTCATAGAAAAGGAGTGAATGAATGAACAAAAGTTTCAGTAGATTTTAGATACCAATTGACAGAATTAACCTCCCTGTAACCTTTTGGAGTTAAGTAGTGTAAATGGATAAGATAGGAAAAAGAGAAACATTTGAGTTGAAATAATCACTAGCTTACTTGGGGTATTTTGGCTTAATGTGTGTCTTTCCATATGCATGTAAGTCTTGAAAAGTATACTCCTTTATTATTTAAGACATTCAGAGAGGGAGAGAAGAGTCAGTAACAGAGCTAGTTAGGGTGGAGTGTGGGACCAATCATGGGTGTGGGGAGGGGCTATGCTTGGGACGTGGAACCCACAGCTGTTCAGGAAAGCATGTTCAAGAAAGCCACTGAAGAGCAAGATTGCTTTGGAAATGCAGCAGCATGATTCGCCCATTGTAGAGATAGTGGTCCCCTGTGAATAATATCAAAGAATTTAAAGTATCAAATAATCATTAAATTTTTAATGCATAATTATAATTATTAATGCATATTAATTGTAAGAATTATGGGTTTCACTGTAACATTCCCTGAAAATGCTTAGCATATATTCTGACCCTAAGTTACACCCCCACTGATTTTTGAAAACGGGAAAACCCGCTGACTAAAAAAAGCTTTTTTAATTAACATGATTTTTTACCAACCACCTTCCATAACTATTTTTACCCAACCACTAACTTACTTTTTCCTACATTATTCTTCAATTTTCTTTTGTTTTCTGTTTAGATAATAAATACTTTGAGGGTGGGGATTATGTTTGAGTTTTCATGTGTGTGGCAACTTTCTAGTACCAACAGGAGAGTCTGTGGACTCAGTAAATAATGACTACCTGTTAAAAAAATGTGATGCAGCCTTCCAGGGTGTTTAGCATAGTCTGAGTAGTTTATGTATTAGTTAAATGTGACTCAGTAATTGGCAGTCCTGGGGTTTCAGTTAATGATGGAATACCTATTTACCTCTTCCAACGTCAGGTTATATACCTGATAGGATCAGAGTCTTATGACACAGCCTAACTCATGTGTGACAGAAGATACTATCTAGATTTTGTAGAACCCAGAAGTACAAGTGTGAAAATGTCTTTTTTTTTTTTTTTTCCCTTTTGGTGCTGGGGATGGAACTTGGGGCCTTATACGTGTTCTACCACTTACCCCTTAAAGCAGATTGTATGAAATATTTCTAAAGTTCTGGAACATTTCAGTTTTCTGGTAGTATTAGTAGAACTTGCTTGATCCCTGTTACTTGAACAGTGATTATAGTAATTACTGCCATCATCAGTCACCTACTATAGGTTACACTCTTTTGGGTGCTTTAATACATTTTATTATTTATTCTCTTAAAAGCATAACAAGGTATGTATTATTCCCAGTTTGCAAATGAAGGAGATAAGGCAAGGGTAGTTAATTCACTTGCCTAGAATCTCACATGTGGTAAGTAACAGAAGTCAGTATTTGAGCTATGGTTTGGTCCCAAACCTTAATGAATTTTACTTTCAAATATATCTCAAGAGATGAGAATACTGGAGGAAGAATTGAACTAAACCCAAATATTGGTGCTAGGTATTAACATTTTGAATAATACTAGTAAACACTCATATTGCTTTTGTGGTATTGTTATGATCATAGAATAATTGGCATCTTGCTTACATAGAAATCTAGTTTTCAGTCCTTGGAATGAATACTGCTTTCTTAATAAAAAGGAAGTCTGTGTAACATTTATCTATGTCATGCTGTCAGAGTAATCTGCTATTTATCTTAAACATTAGTAAGTCTATAACTGCAATGAAGTCATATTAATAATCTTGACTAAGACTTAGAGGCACATGAAGCATATTTAGGGTAAGAACCATGCCAAACATATTGAGCGGTGAATTATCAGTGTAGCTAATCATCATTCCTAGATTTAATGGCAAACTTGATGGTTTTACTAGTGCTGTAT
Organism: Cuniculus paca; assembly: GCA_004365215.1. Lineage (NCBI taxonomy): Eukaryota > Metazoa > Chordata > Mammalia > Rodentia > Cuniculidae > Cuniculus > Cuniculus paca. The sequence goes on along the minus strand of RJWT010005795.1, from coordinate 5,080 downwards.
TTAGATGAGATGGTGATGAAATAACTTACAGAATAAAGTAGATAGCTTTATTCACTTCGTCCTTTAAAAAGAAAAGCTATACTGTATAACTTTGGAAATATTACCTAGGAATTAAATTTGTAAAATATATTCCAGCCAAAAAGGGCAGCATTCCTGGAACAATAGAGTAGTGTACTTCAAAGCTCTTGATTTTGCTTTCTACTCAGTGAAGAGTACTTTGCAAGACTACTACTTCTGTGAGGAAGAGAATGGGTATCGCACAGCTGATTCTTCAGGCAGCTACGCAGATTTCCCCCTCTTTTTATTATCAATTGACAATTTTTAGTTGTGTGTATTTATTGAGTACATGTTATGATTCATGAACACAATGTAGAATAATTAAATCATGCTAATTAACAATTCTCTCACCTCAAAACATACTTTTGTGTGGTGGGAACATTTAAAATTGACTCTAGCAATTTTGAAATGTATAGTGCATTATTATCAACTACATTGCTGTATGGTTTCAAAACATACACTAAACATATTTTGTGTCCTTTGACCATTGTCTCTCTATTCTTCCTCCTCCATCTCCCAGACTCTTTGATTCTATGAGTTTTAACTATTTTAGATTATATATATAAGTGAAAACATACTGTATTGGTCTTTCTGGGTCTGGCTTATTTCACTTAGCATAATGCTCTCCAATTCCATGGATGTTATCACAAATAACAGAATTCCTTTCCTTTTTAAGGCTAAGTAACACACACACACACACACACACACACACACACACACAAACATTCTGTATTTTATATTCACTTGTTGATGGACGCTTAGGTTGTTTCCAAACTTGGTTATTGTGAGTAATGCTGCAGTGAACATGGGAGCATACAGATCTGACACATTGATTCAGATCTTTTGAGTAAATACCCAGAAATGGGGCTGTTGCATCTTACGTGATATGGAAACAAAACCAGAGTTCTGCTTCTGAGAGTTCTGTGGGTTGGGATGTACAGTGTTTGGGATTTGTATAGGAAGGTGTCTTGACTTCCTGAATTTGATCAAGCTTGTGTCATAGGGGACATTCCTGGGGCTTGGTAAAGATGTGGTACCTTGAAAACAGCTTGTTAAACGTGCTCGAGTCTTTGTAAATCAGGTTCAGCCTCCAAATCTAATAATATTTTCTTTTCAACCATATAGTGCTTTAACATTGAAAGGAAACTAGCCTCTTCCTATTCACGCACATGGATTTTACCAAGAACAGGCTGTGCTCTAGTTGCAACCTTTAGTTTGTTTCTGAAGGTGCTGCTGTGTTCTCCCTATGTTTTGTGTCTTGTATCGTCTGGATGACTTCCTAGAAAGCATGTGCCATTGTTAACTGAAGAAGCCTATAGTCAAAGCAGTGCTTCTTAGGGTTTTAAAAACCTTCTGTATTTAACTTAGTTTCTGATGGCTCATAATATTCAACCCCAGCAGGACAGTGTTTTCTCAGAATCAGTTTAGGACTCAGCTCAGTCCTGAGCCCTACTAATTTAATTTTTCTTAGTATCTCGGCTCCTATCTGGAAGGCATTCAGGGCTGCCAGCTGTGTGAGCGAGTGAAAGCACTAGGCTTTGGACGAGGTTTGTGGCAGGAATGTGGGTTTACCCTATGAGTGTTGCAGAATCATTTCTCATGTAGAGAATCACACTTTGCTCTGCCTCCCATAGTCTGGTTTTAGATTATTTTTCTTGTGGTTTTGGTTAGTGAATATGTATTCATGGCTTTATTTTCCTTTATTCCTTTCCCTTCTTTCAGACAAACAGCAAAGAAGGGAATAATCTCAAGTGTTTTTGTACTTGATATGTCTTCAAATTCTATAGGCAATTTCACCTTTTATGTGTATGTAGGTATGTGATAATTAAACTACTTTTTGAAATCAATAGTTTTACCTTACTTTCCCAACAAATATTTTATTCTTTTGATATTAAATATAGCAGTAATACAGTTATCAGTCCAGGAGGTATGAACATTGAAGAATTTACCCACAATGGCACCATTCTCACATGATCATTTTTAGTGTATTTTCTTTGGCTAAGAGTTTACTTTGTTTTGTTTTTTAAGTGCTTTTACCATGAACAAAACTCAAAGATTGGAATTTTACCTTGTTTTGCTACCCTTTTGATTTTTTCCTTTTTATCTTTTTTTCAGTACTTTAGTTAGAACTCAGGGCCATTTTATGTTTTGTATTTTGAGACAAGGGCTTGCTAAATGCTCAGGCTACACTGGAATTTGTAATCCTCCTGTCTCAGCCTCCCAGAATGCAGGGATTACGTAAGTACCCAGCTGCCTTTCTTTGGGTATTCTCTTTTTAGTGTTCTGAAAGAAACCTTAATGGTGTCGATTTCTTCAGTTACTTCTTTTCATGGAAGCATTTTACATTATGCAGTTTGGGTACTTTCATCCTTTTAATGTGACTTTCTTAAAAAAAATGCTGTTTGTTATTATTTTTTAAGTGTAGTTATACTTGGCATTATTCTTTAACCTTGAAATCTAAAACTGATTTGCAGAGAGGCCACAGCATAATTGTACTCCATAGACAGAAATAAGATAAGCATAGGTTGGTAAAGCATTGTATACTTTGATACCTTGCTGTATTTGTGATATTCTTTCCTTATTTTGAAATGTGACTTGTTTATGTATTTGTGGATGTAGAAATTGTGTTTGAAATTTGCTTTGTATCTTAAAATTGTTCATAGTCTGGTTAACAGTATTATCTGGATATAATGGGAGGGGAGGGGGAAGAGACTGAATTGTATAAACATTTAAGGATTAGGAAGTAACTGGAATATCTCAAATCTTCTAGCTAAATTGATTCTGTTCCTAAAAACAACTTTCCCTTCCCCTTCCTCTTCCCCTTCCCTTTCCCCTTCCCTTTCCCCTCCTCCTCCTCCTTTTTTTTTTTTTTTGGTGTACCTTTAAAAACAACTATATAACTTATTCTGCTGTAACTCCATTTTTAAACATAAACCTGATTTGTGCATTACATAAGCCTTAAATTTCTTATAGGAGGGGAAGGGTGAGGTTTGAGACAAGAACCCACAATCTCTTATTTTCTCAAAATAGCTCTTTTCAGCCTCCCAAGTTAACCACTATTGCCAGTGACAAGTCATACCTCTTTGCCTGAAGTGGTAAGTTATATGCCACTTCTAAAATACCGTTACTAAAAACAGCTCAAGTTTCTAAGCTACCTTACATTTTTAAAAGCATTTGAAAGTATTTTTGGACTTACCAAACATTATTAAATGGAAGAAAAAAGAAAGTGTTTGGTTAATTTGTATTGAATTCATAGTTGACTGGAGGAAAGGTTAGAAAAATTTTCTAATTCCTTTGGGACTTGAATAAATTCATCTAATGTTATAAGATTGTGAACATGCAATATATTCAGATTAGCTAGTAAGCGTTTGCTCTCCAGAGTTTATTGTTTTATAAATAGGGCAAAAGCCATACTTGTTGGCTAATTTTACAGTTAGGTTAATTGAGATCCAATGATTAAGTAATTTCATCTACCGTTTACTTGTAAATGTTTGCTCCCAATTTTAAACACAAATCCCTGTAATGATTTAAGCTTGATTCGGATCTTATTACTCTGATGAACACCCCTTCTCACCATTAGCATGTTTTTGCTAATACATGTTCTAAGTGTGTTCCTCATCGGATTGAGCGCTCTCAGATTTCTTGGTATTGATTTCTGGGTTTGTGATTTAGTATGACTACTATTGGAAACCTTTTGATACGTCATCATTTGTGTCATAGAGAGGGCGCATTGAGATTGTGAAAAGGTTTTACCATTGTTTCTTTAGGCCAGGTTTTTCTTGATTGTAAAGCACAACATTGAGTTAACAACTTTTTAGGAAAAGTTGGAATACTGTCACGTTTAATGTTCAAATTGTAAGGTAATTCATCTTTTCATAAAATTGGAAAATGTATTATGTTGGAAAAGGTAAATTAAAAATTTTGTTCATTTAGAAACATTTAGTTTATTTAGAAACATTTTAAAAATGTACAGAAGTATTTTCCAAGATGATTTTGTTCACTGGAACAAGAGCTTTAGTGTGACTAATATTTTTAAAACATCTGAAATGTACCTGGATAACAAATTTGTAAAATGCTACACCTAAAAGCTTGTCCTATGGTTAATCTACAAATATTTAAAAATTTAACTTTGTTGCAAACTTTTTTCCATTAGAGTACATATTTCAGAAAATTTAGTAAGTAGTAAACTTTGAAGAGCTCTTAAACTGCTGGGTTTTTATTTTTCAAAGATTCTGTTTTGTTTTCTTTACTTGTCTCACTGTGCAGTCCAGGCTGGTCTTGAAATTATGTTGCCCAGGCTGACCTTGAACTCATGGTGATCCTTTTGCCTCAGCCTCCTAGGTACTGGGATTATGGCATTCACTACCATGCATAGCTACTGGGATTTTCTTAATTTCAGGAATTTTGAAAATAATTTTGAGACATGTAACATCATGAGATAAACATACAGTGTATTCATCAAAATACCATTTGTTTTTACTTTCTTAGTATTACATAATTTATTTTGTAGCTCTTGTAGATTTAAATGTGACTTTCTCTGCAAAATTTTTGTGAGTACCAGACTAGGAGTCAGAAGATTTGATATTTAGGCTTTCAGTGCTTGTGTGACTTTGATCAAATTCACGAAACTTGTGTTTAGTGTGAAATAAGGGATATAATTGTACCTTTAATTAAGCAAATAGAATGAATGCCTTTAAACCCTATTTGTTTAAAATAATGACTATTTGAGGATGGCAGAATGTTTTAGAGCTAATCAGGAATTTGGGGGTAATTGAGCTGTTCTTTTCTGTTATTATTGAGGAAGCTGTAGCCTAGAGATGCTAAGCTATGGCCTTGAGTCTCAAGGGTATCCCAGAAGATGGCCAACACGTGAACATGGTTAAGAGACCCAGGCTCTTAGGCCAGCATGGCTTCAAAACTGGTCTGAAAGAGAGCACGAGCAGTCTCTTGTCAGATGTGCTTGAGTATCTTCTTCTTCTTTTTTTTTTATTTTAAAGAGAATAGAACAAAACAAAACAAAACA
>RJWT010005794.1:0-30308 GCA_004365215.1 Cuniculus paca | reverse complement strand
AGTACTCTGAAAAAAGAAATCGAAGAGGATCTCAGAAAATGGAAAGACATTCCATGCTCATGGATAGGAAGAACAAACATTGTGAAAATGGCCATTCTCCCAAAATTATTATACAGATTTAATGCAATTCCCATCCAAATACCATTAGCATACCTCACAGATCTAGAGAAATCATTCTTAAAATTCTTCTGGAACCACAAAAGACCTAGAATAGCAAAGGCACTTCTGGGCAGCAAGGGCAGGACAGGAGGCATCACAATCCCAGATTTGAAAGTATACTACAAAGCTACTGTAATCAAATCAGCATGGTACTGGAATCAAAACAGACCTGAGAATCAATGGAATAGATTAGAGGACACAACCCCAAGTGCAAACACACTCAGCCACCTTATCTTTGACAAAGGGGCCAAACATGTTCACTGGAAGAAAGATAGCCTCTTTAATAAATGGTTCTGGAAAAACTGGCTTTCCATATGGCGAAAACTGAAATTAGACCCAAACCTATCACCATACACCAAACTAAAGTCAAAATGGATCAAAGATCTAAATATTAAAACAGAAACACTAAATCTTCTGGAAAACAAAGTAGGTAGAAATCTTGAAAACATAGGGGTAGGTGGAGAATTAATGAACAAAAGCCAAACTGCACGGGAAACACTTCCCAGAATCAACAATTGGGATCTTGTCTTGTTAAAAAGTTTTTGCATGTCAAAAGAAATCTTCAACAGAGTGAAAAGAAAACCCACAAACTGGGAAAAAATTCTAGTCACCTGCCCTTCAGACAAAGGCCTTCTCTCTAGAGCATATAAAGAATTAAAAAATATCAGGCCCTCAAAATTCAAAGACCCAATCCAAAAATGGGCATGTGAGATGAAAACACTTCTCAGCTGAACAAATACTAATGGCAAATAAATACATGAAACAATGTTCAGTATCAGTGGTCATTAGAGAAATGCAAATTAAAACAACTCTGAGATTTCATCTCACTCCAGAAAGAATGGCCAGGATCAAGAAAACCACCAACAATAAATGCTGGAGAGGCTGTGGGGAAAAAGGAACGCTTCTCCACTGTTGGTGGGAGTGCAGACTGGTACAACCACTGTGGAGGTCAGTCTGGAGGTTTCTCAAAAAACTAGGACTGGAAGTCCCATTTGACCCAGCCATTCCGCTTCTGGGCATATTCCCAGAAGAAGTGAAATCATCTTACCACAGTGATATATGTTCACACATGTTTATAGCAGCACAATTTGTAATAGCCAAATCTTGGAAACAACCCAAATGCCCATCGATTGAGGATTGGATAAAGAAGATGTGGTACTTTTATACAGTGGAGTACTATTCAGCTATAAAGAATGATCACATTGAGGCTTTTATAGGTAAATGGATGCGACTTGAGACCATTCTCATAAGTGAAATAAACCAAACCCACATGTGAAAACATCGCATTGTCTCCCTAGTGTAAAAAACTGAAAGACTCAATAAGATACAAAATTCCTGATAAATATGAAAAAATGGTTCTGAAGTCTAATGGTGCTTTTATTCTTTGATTTGATTGGTTTAAGTCCCTTTCCTACAATTTGATTGCAATATGTGAGAAAATAGGAGCAGCTCTTTTGAAAAATGGGACACTATGGTAGCCATCGCTGGTTTCTTGTTGGCCAACATGATCGCCTTTAGTGCTCTTTTGTTTTATCTGCTTATGTATTGCTTTGTTTTGTTTGAGTTTATTGTGTGTAAATGTATGAACAACCATTTTGAGGAAAGCAAGAGACACTGGGGTAACCATAGTTAATCCCCTGTTGTTATGTTTTGAAGACCTGTGTAGCTTTCTGTGTTCTGTTTTGAAATGCTGTATTGTGTTTGACTCTATTCTGTTTTCTTTTTTTTTGTTGTTGTTCTTTTTTTTTTTGTTTTGTTCTATTCTCTTTAAAAATAAAATAAAATTGAAAAAAAGGAAAGAACAACTTGGATGGGGAAAAGAGAAAAGAAGTGAAAAGAAAACATATATAAAATTATATAATGGTACTATTAATCTCTGTTAAACCATCAAAAAGAACAATTTGTACTTTAATTGTTTGATCATTTTTTATGCCTGTATCTTGTAATCTCAGCAACTACTTTGAAGATAACAATATGCAATATATTAACCATCGTTAATCTCCTATAATTTTTTTTGAAATTCTGTATCATTGCTTTTATTCTTCTTTTGTTTTAAAATAAAAAATTCTACTATAAAATGGGATGGAAATACAACATAACAAAACATCTGGGATATAGTCAATGCATTTTTAACAATAGAGTTTATAGCTATGAATTCCAAAACTAATACATTCAAAGAAATCTAAAACAAATAAAATACTGATGCATCTCAAGGTCTTAGGAAAACTAGGGCAAAGCAAAACCAAATGGCCAAAAAGGAAAGAAATTAATAACATTGTTGAGGTTAAAAAAAAAATTAACCAGTGTGGCATCTGTAAAAAGATAAGGCTGATAAATGCTTAGACAAAATACTCAAAGAAAGAGATAATGCTCCAATTAATACAATTGTAGATTGAAAAGGTAATGTTTATATCACACATCATTGAGACTCAGAGAACTATTAGACTATTTTCATAACATATATCCAAATAAATTGAAGGACTGAGAAGAAATGAATGAATTTCAAGAAACATATGACTGAAAAAATTAAGCAAAGAAGATAAAATATGCAGATCAGTAACAAGACACCAGATTATAGTAGCAAGGAAAACTCTCATAAAACTAAAATCCAAGACAAGAAGATTTCACTGTTGAATATTCCCAGACTTTTATAGATTACTGAAAGTCAATGCTACTGAAGAATTCCTTGAACTGGAAAAGAGAGGTGCATGTCCATAGTCACTTAGTGAGCCCAGTAGCACTGTAACCCTAAAACTGGATCAAGACATAACAGGAAAAGAAAACTACAGACCTATGTCCTTGATGAATAAACACATAAAAATAGTAAAATATTTGTAAACTGAATTTAAAACCACATGAAAAGCATCATCAGCTATAGGCAAATAGACATTATCTGAGGGATGTACGGTTGTTTCTACACATGCGAAACAGAAAACGTAATACACAACCAAAAAGGAATCAAGGATAGAAAACCACAATGCAATATATTTGATTTTTTTAAAAAAAGGTTGCAACATACCCTCATGAAAAAAAAAACTCTAAAGTAAATAAGTATGGGAAGATTCTTCCTCAATAGGAGAAAGGGTACATATGACAGAGTCAACACAACGCTGAATGAAATAAAAAAATGAAAGAATTCTCACTGATCACAGAAAGGCTTGTATTCCTTCCACACCTACTGAGTATAAGAAATAAAATAAAATCACAACCAGAACTATTAGGCAAGGTGAAAAAATTCAAAAATTACAAACATAAGGGGAAGAAATTGGAAAATTATCTGGATACAATGTAATCCTATACATAAAGGACCCTAATGACCACCAGAAGACTTTTAGAGCTGATTTAAAACTTCAGCAAGTTTGAGGTTGCAAAATCAATGTCAATAAATGAATAAACTTTCAGTAAGCCATTGATCAATTAGCTGCAAAAAACTCTGGGAAATAATTCTATCCCCAATAACTCCAAAAAAAAAAAACAAATTGCATATGAATCAGCCTAACCAACAATGTAACTGAACTTTAAGAATATTACAGAACACAAAATGAACTAAAAAAGGATAATAGAAGATTTAAAAATCTCCAATGATCATGCCCCTGTAAAATTAATATAATTACAATGGTCATATTACAAAAAGCAATTACAGCTTTATGGCAATCCAAATCAACACTAAAAAGACATTTTTCACAAAACTATAAAAAAGTCTGCAATTCATGTGGAAATATAAAATACTCAGAAAAACCACAGAAATCATGAGCAAAAGAGTAAGAACAAAGCCATCAAAATACTTGATTTGAAGTTATATTACAAAGGTTTACTTACAAAAACACTACTGCACCAGCACAAAAACTGAACAGAATAAAAAAAAAAAAAACAGAAAAATACCTTCATAACTACAGTCACCTGATCCTCCACTAAGGCAAAAACAGCATATGTTTAAAAAAGAGAGTCACTCTGACTAAATGAAATCCCAGCATTGCTTTGATTTGCATCTCTCCAGTGGTCAAAGATGGCAAATATGTTTTCATTATCTTCCTGGTCTTATCTACTTCTTCATTTGAGAAGTATCTAGTCATAGTAGTTGCCCACTTATTTGAAATTTAAATATGTTACTTGCATATTTATTTTAGAGCAACAGAACTGATAAGAGCTAAATCTTGGAAGCAGCCTATGGGGACCCTGAATAATAAATCTGAGTCCTTCTTAGAAAAATGGATGCACCTTGAGACAATAATGCTAAGAGAAGTAAATCAGACTCTGAAGTTTAAATATCACATGGTTTTTTCAATTGTGAAAGCCAGTGCATTAAACGTTTAAATAGTAAAGTATAATAGAGATGATAAGAAACAGGAATGTAGACTTTGCAAACATTCAAAGAGCAACTAGGAATGGGGAATGATGGGAAGTGAAAAGAAAGAAGGGAATATAAAAAAGATAAGGATATAACATGTGTATGTGCCAGCTCCCCACGATGAATGTATTCATTATGTATTGCCATGTAGAAAGAAGATACATCATATACAGGAACCTAATAACCTCTATGAATGCGAACACTATGTCCCACAAGATGAACTATGATTAACAACATCAACAGGAATGCAAATCTGAATAGGAGAATTAGAGAAAGAGAAGGGAGGGGGAGCGCAAGGGAAGGGGATTTAAGAAAATGAGCTGTAGGATAAACTTGTGTCACATCACAGATGACTGCAAACTGCATGTCCTGCAAACGTGTACTAACAAAAAAATTATGAATCTAAGTCTCATTCAAAATCATCATTCTCCAGTTTAGTCAAAAAAGAAAAGTATAAAAGCTTATAGAAACTACAGATTTTCGAATGTTTCCCACTGTCAAATTCATGGTTTTTTGGAAGTTTCTAGATGCTTTTACTACTAATTTGGTGACAATGAAACACTGAACATACTGTCATGACGCCACAACTTGCCATGGATTTGTTGAAAAATCTAACATCTTTCTCCTATGGGCACTCTATCTATAAACTTAAATTGGCCATTTTATTAATATTTTATGCATTGAATAAATTTTATGCATTGATTTTACTTAGATATATTAATTTTATATGTAAGGTTTATAGTTCAACTTTCTGATATGTCTAATTTCATACACAAGTCCTTTCTGAGAAATATTCCCAAAGAAATAGAACTAAATTAAAAAATATTAAAACCTAATCTCCTAAAAGATATTCTCTAAATCTGCTACTTGCATGCACTTCTGCGCGAGACACAGATTAGAGGCATCACTCTGTGAGCCCCAGTCCCAAGCGCTAAGCAACTGCCACACAGGACGCCCTTAGATGCGCCCTTCTCTGCTTTCAAGTACAAACACGGAAAAGAGCCAAGGATTGCAGCAGAAAGCAGGGAGATCGTCATCAAACGGGGAAAGGAACAAGAGAAGGCGGGGTGGAGAAGGAAGGGGAGACAGGAATGCAAACTGTAGAAGCGTAAAATGGAAATGGAACCGTTTCAAACGGGAAAGGCATCCAGAGTTGGAAGGAGCAAGGAGGGATGGAAAGAGAAAGGGACAAAAAGTGCTAGGACAGGTCATGCACGTGCACAGCTTCCCTCCAAAAATCATTCCATACTGCAAAAATGTACTAGCAAAACGTGTAACAAAATCTTCAACAACAGTGAGAAATACTTCCCACTGGCATGGCAATTACTACGCGAGATACACCAACCGCTGTAACCCACGTTTTGAGTTAGGGAAAAGGAATTTGTATAAAAGAAGAACAAAAGCGTAGTAAGACACTCATAATACCGTACCAAACACGCATTCAGCGAAGTGTTTGTCACCCTTGTGACCTGACAGCCCGCGAACTCGCTGCTCCCTAGTCCAGACCGTGCCTTCTGTTCAGTCCTGGGTTCCCTTGTGTTACAGTGCGAGGGCACCGCGGAGTCCCCAGCAGCGCAGGCACGGAGCTGACCCCGGGGCTGCAGGACCTGTGCAGGCGAACCCGGCCTGACCCATAGGGTGGGACCCTGGGTGCCCTCAACTCCTCTTCCCGGCCTCTGCTGCGGTCCTGCTGTCTGCAGCAGAAGGTGCAGGGCGATGACAGTTCTGAGAGGGCACAGACTCAGTCTGACGAGAAACACCATTGCGTGGTGCGTGAGACTGAAAGGAGCCTTGTGCACCGGGGCCCTCTGGAAAAGATCAAGTCAGCAAGGGCCTAAGTGTGTTCCCAAGTTTTGAGTGATTGAGTTTTTTTGGCACTCAATCTGAGGCTGGACAGAAAAGATAAGAGTGGGAAACAAAGTATAGAAAGGTCTTTTAATCAGGGCAAGGGAAAGCTGGGGAGGGGGGAGCTGCGAAGAGGTGCAGGAGCTCTCTGCTCTAACAAAGGGATGAAGCTGCTTTTATTAACTCTTTAGGGAGTGGTGCTAAAGTAGCTGGTGACGATGAAGCAGGAGTGACGTTTTATCGAGGAATTGGGGGCCTTTGGTGCACGCGGGAAGGAAGGACATGAAGTCTGGCTGGGATCAGGAAGAAGAAGCCTGATAAGGTGTCTTTTTGTCATCACCTTGCCACTTTGGAGCTCCACCATGATGACCTGGCAGATTTGTGTGGACAAAAACTTATCATCGAGCATCTCCATGAGTCATGCAGCAAGTTCAATATTTCACGTCAACCCTGTCAGTTAACCTCCTCCCTACTGCGCTTCAGAGCAAACCCTGATGGGCCAAAAACCTCACAAGAGAGGAAACGGAGGCCAGCACAAGCTGAAGAAGCAACCGTGGACATTTGCAGCAAAACCACGAAGGTTGTCAGCCCAGAGTCTAGGATCTGCGCACTTTGGACGATGCCTTTTCCTTCATGGAATTCGACTCTAGTAATATAACCCTTGCTTTATCATTCATAAAGAGGTGGTTCATTTACTATGTAGGTAGGAAACTGGAGCAGCTTTTCCGAATTTTCTGTTTCTAATATTCTTCCTACATCATTGTGAATAGTCAAATTATATTTAAATATTGTTTTTATCCTCCCGTGTTAAATTTCACTAATGAAAGTACATGATACAGTGGTACATTTTGGGACTGGAAGCTCATACCATGACAAATGAAAAATCAAAATCCAGTTAGAAGATAGCATGCCTCCTTTTTGCTTCTGTAGTTTCACCGTTCTGAATCATGTTTAGTATCACATTAAGTTTTCATTTACCTTTCTTGTTAAAAAAAAAAGCTATTATTTGAATTTTACAAGTTTGTGGATTCAACACATATGTAAAGTACTTAATGACGTAATGAGGGTAATGTTGCAATGTACTTGTCATTTGAAATTAAATATCTAACGTTTAAGACACAAGATGTACATATGATGAAAATGATTACAAATATAAATTCAAGAATTCTATATTTAAATTCAAAAATTAAGTTGCACAACATATAATCTTGTTTTCTCATCATTACTAAGAATGTGGAGCATGCCTTTGATGCAAAGTTAAAAATGACAAAATGCATTACACCTGCTACAAATCATTATGATATATTTACACAGATGTATGCAGACCATAAATGGTCCCTCTTTTCTTCAACACCTGGAAGATACTGATAACTTTAAAAACAGTATTTTCAGACATTTAATACTCTATGATCTACTGGCAAAGAGCAAATATTTACATACACTCCTCCTTTAGTGATTGAGTTCCTTGTGTTTGTTGCTAGGTCCTTAAAGGAATTGGATGCTACATGAGGAATTGTGTATAGTATGCATATCTCCACATTCAGAACAACCAAATAAATCCAAAGAAAACTTAAACATGATTACTTCACTGTATATGCATAACTCTTACATACAGTACTGTAATGTATAACAGAACACAAAACTGCAGTATTGTACTATATTGTATAAAAATAGCAGTACTTTGTGAAAGTTATACTCTACAAAAAAAGGAAAGACATTCTAACTATATAAACACGATGAACAGAACTGTACAAAAAAAAAAGGTGGGTGGTAAGTCTGAATGGTGGGTGGTAAATCAAACCACCATGCCTCAGTCATATGTCCTAATAGCAGTTAAACAGGCAGGTTGTTAAATGAGGAATATATGTACGTTGAGATTTAGAGCAGATAGCATTAGAAAAGAACAGGTACTCAGTTTTGGACTAAAAACTTGAGAGTGCATCCTACCTCATGCCTGGCCATTTAGTGAGATTGTGTCATAAGAAATTTAAAATAAGCTGGAGATGCAGTGGAGTCATCTGTTTAAATATAATCTTACATAGAAATACATAGAAGAAAAACTAATTGCTCTTAAATGTGATTGTTACATTCTTGTCAAATATCCTCATGCCCACTAACCCTTCTGAGTCTACAGAATTCCTGTATTTCTGCTCAATCTCCTGTGAAGAATATGGTATTCATTTTATATGCTGTATTCAAGCAGAGATCTCTTTCAATCATTTCAGTGGTGATTTTCCAAATGTCTTAAATCCATGTTTGGAAGAAACCCTTTACTGGAGAACTCTCCACAATTTTCCAGGTGGGTTAATAGTTAATTTTCAGGCAATTGTCTTGTGAATTGCTGCCAAATTTTACCCCTGCTGAATATATCACTAGCCTTATCCCAAATATCAAGAAAATTATGGGGAGGAAGTTAAGTAAGAAACTAAAAGGATAAGAAATTGCAACAATAGACTAGAAATAAAGTAAATATAGATTTCCTCATAACTGCCTGCCTTGAAAAGGAAAAGACTATGATATGAGAGAACTGATGTGCATGTGTTCAGGAGGAGCAAGAGAGGGTGAGAGATTGGTTTTTGCAGAGGAGTCTGGTGTGTCCCAAATGATTCAGATCCTCGCTTTCCCAGTCAGGGGAAAGATTAAGACAAAAAGCAAACTTTCTCTCACAGAAGAGATTGGTTTTGCTGGAAATTTTTTTTGTGACCGTGGGAAAGAATTGCTTTTTATTTTAGGTTTCAAAACAGAAGTGTAAAAACTACCTTAAATTGTAATGTGCAGAAGTGTCAAAATTTTCTTTTCTATACAGTTAAGGAAACTCAAATGATAAGGACAAAGAGTATTTCCAATGCAAAAGAAAACTTATGAAAAGAAAAGAGAATTAATACAAGGGGTGAAAGGAAAGCATGGGATGTTCTTTGGGGCATGAAAACTTAGGAAGATTTAGGTTTTCTGGAGTACAGCATTCTTACATGCTCTTATCCTTCACAAGATACCATCCTTCATTTTATTTGTCTTTCTTTTTTCTATTCCACTTTGCATCACTCTCTCACCCATTATTTCAGAAGGTTTTTGTTTGTTTGTTTGGGGTTTTTTTGCGGCACTGGGGATGGAACTCAAAACCTCACACGTGCCAGGCAGGTGCTTAGGCCGCTGAGCTAAATCCCCAGCTCTTCACCCATTATTTCAATCCTTCACTTTTTAAGTGTGTATTAAGATGCTGAATGTTCACTGTCTATAAATCCCTGAGAAACTCTAATGCCCATGGAAAATCTCAGCCAAGCCCTTTGGCTTCTGAAGAGAGCTGGCCCTTTCTGAGCCCTCATTTTAGGATGCATGGCACCAAGGTGAGCAATGCTCATCCAGTAGCATCTCTCCAAATCATGGTGTAGAGTATGGACAATGAGTTGCAAGGTGTCATCGTTCACTTATTCAGTGGAAAACATTTTGAGACTTGTATTCTAAATTATTGTCATCACAGATTATGACACACTGTACTTGGAAAAGGGAAGAGTAGCATCTCATTGCTCAGGTGAATACCTGCTAGTGAATTCAACTTTTGATTTATGGTACACCAAAAAAGGAGGGAAGAAAAACTGGGGGAAACATCAGGAAATGGACAGCAGTGTTGCAGGAGTGGTGTCTCACCCCTGCGTGGATGTGTTATGGTACATGAGTTCCAGTGTGAGGGACCAGCAGCAGAAGAGGAAAAAATTCTAATACAGCAGTCAGAGCTGTGTGGAACAAGTGGGAATTAAGCCAGAGTGAGTCCTGTGAGCAATGGGATGTTTATGACAGAAACTCACAGTTGGTAAACATGAATCTTTCCTGTGCCACTCTATCCAGTGCCAAACGCCTTAGAGAAATAGAGATAATGAGAATGAGGGGAGGAAGCTTGCAGGAACTGACCACTTCTGGATTCCCTACTGTGTCCCTCAAGTCAACATAGAAGGGAGACTATGAAATGGTGGAATATGTGATGGAGTTGGACCTTGACCAGGCTGGATTTTTAGACCCAGAGTGAGTAGAACATATGCAGAGATTCAACGTGATGCTAAGGAGATGAGTGCGCAGAGGAACATGGTTGAAGACAGGAGTTATAGGAATCTAAAGCCAGTTGGGTTTGTGCCCTAGCAGTGTTCAGATGATTTAGTAAACTTGTGCTATTCAGGTGCATGGCATTTACAGGAAGACTTGTATTGTCTGTCCAAATATTCTGAAAGTTGGGTTGTGGGATGCTGGCTTTCCTGTAGAGTTCTGAAAATCCATTTTTCTTCCTAGCACAACTATAGTGATTAATCATAATCATATTCTAACACTTTTAGTCTAATATTTTTATTAACGTTAGCAACTTTGTGCTACTAAAGCAATGCCTTGTTTTAATACAATGATAGTTTCTACTATTTGTAATAAATTTTGATCATAACTTCTCAGTGGTCCTGATATATTTTCCTCTGGTTTCCAATCAAATAAAAAAATTTTGACAAACTGACTTTTAAGATGTTGACAATGTTAAACAATGTAAGATTTATTTTTTAAGAAGAGACACTTTGACTCTTACACTCAAGCATATATGTTACAAATCCATGTCTCCAGAATAGTCTGTCCAAAGGATGAGTCACTAAAATACACCTCAGAAACAAAAGAAATGGATATGGAATTAGCAAGTAATTTCGGGGTCATATTAGCACTTCAGAATCAGGAGAAAAGAGTGAATTTTTGGTACATCAAAGAGCAGACATGAAAGTGTATTATAAAAGTAGAAAAGGTGAGAGTCTTCATTTGGTGATGGAGACTCATGCCCCAGCCATGAAGTATAGTCCACTTTGTTTGAGTATTCAGGATCAATCTAGTCACCAAAAAGACAGTCAATTATGAATAGTAATATTAATACTTGTATATCTGTGTTCTTTCAATTGCTGTGTTGAAATCTGAGAAATAATGAAAGTGCAAAGCTTTAGCAAAAGCATAAGTTTTCATGTGTCCTGTCTGCTGCATCAGACTAATAACCCTATTAGCCATTTGAAAGCTAAAAGCAGAATACAAGCTCTGTTTGACTGAGGGACAATGGAGAGTCTTGCTTCCAATTTGTATTTAAGAAACTTTTACATTTCTTAAATCTGTCTTTGGTTTTCTGTTAGTGCTTCATTTCTGCTAGTTTAGCATCTGCTTGTTAGTGCTTTGCAATAAATCTGTTCTCCGCGCTGTATCTGGTCCAAGGTCTTAGAGATGTTGAATTCTGCACTCAGTGCTTTAAGGTTCGAAACTGAAGAAATCACTGATAAAAATGACAGAGTCCCTCATTCCACCCAGGAAAACTTTCTTCCAAATTCATGTGAGAAGAAGCTGCTTTCGTTTGAGTTCCACAGAGTGGGAGTAGTTTGGAGAACCATGTATAAGATGGGCATTGGGGCAACCTCCATGGTGCAGGCTTGTGCTGTGGGGAGTGGGGAGACTGTGTCTCAGGAAAATGCTGCACAGTCAAGAGAGAAGGCAGTGGGACCCTCTGCCCTCATTTAGCCCCTGCAAACTGGGAGACGCTCAGATCCCAGAGCCCCAGTAACACTGCACTGCCTCTGAAGATGTCAGCTTATTACCAGAGCTACGGGGTGCAAGTCAGGGATAACTACAGACACTGATCTACTGAAACCACAGTGCGAGAATATTCTTGTTGAATTGTGAAGCATATGTCTGTTTGTATTTTATCTATCTTTCTGCTTTTTTTACATTTTTGAGGATTGAGACCTAAGACAGTATTCCCTGTTCTAAGTGCTACCATATGCACAGTAATAAATAAGAAGTGGAACAAAAAGAAGAGTGAAGAAAGGGTTACAGAGCAAACTGGTGACCTCAGGAAGCCAGTTGAGAGTTGTAAAAAATAACTTGAAATGAAAGTGCTTGTTTTGAAGTTCCTTAATGTGTTCTTTTTATCTTGTACAGGGGGGATATAATTTTCCTATGAAATTGACACTAGAAAACATGTACTTAAGGGAAAAACACGAATATAAATTGGTTCCTGATATTATTTCTATAGTCATATAGTTTTCTCTATACACTACATTTTTCTGAGAACTTCAAAAAGTGATTATCTGTTTTCTCACTAATGTTCAAATTTTTCTTATGACTGCAGATTCATGTTGAAAATATCCAATCAGTGTAGGTATCACACATTATTTCTGAAGATTAAATGTAGTGATATAAATTTTAATTTAGAAGCAACAAAGAAACCAAAACTTAAGGTAACTTTCTATAAAATACAACGTAAGGAGCATAAATACACTGCTTCTGGGTGTTGCTCTCACACCTAGCACTTGTGGGGCGGCACTGACACTGTGGCTTCCTCCATCTACCCTGGCTGTGGGTGTGCAGGCAGAACAGCCTAGAAGACCTTTCCTTTTTATTCCAACTCCAATCCACTTATGTGAAAGCAGAAAAAATACAGCCAAAATTCTTGTGGTTGTTCTGAGACCCTTTGAAGAAAGCATTTCTTTTGCAGATGGTCTGCTCCGATTTTCTTTTCTAAAATTGATTTAGCCACCAACCCCATGAAATGGCATGTACTCCTTGGGGACTTTGACATAGCGAACCCTAACACTTGTTTACATTAGACTCTGCACTGTGATTGGCTAAAGTTCTTTTTTTTAATAGCAGAGTAGAAGATGGAATATTGAGCCTCAATGTCGTTCATGTAAAGTGAAGGGTTTCAAAATACTTCTCACCACAGTGCAAAACCATAAGCAGAAAATCAAGGATACATCACAATGTTGCTTACCTGTCTAATTAGTGGCATTGGGAGGTTTTGGACTTAATCATTATATACTTTGATAAACATTATTCTGGTTCTGACACTAAAAAGATAATCTGAATCAGGTTCACTCCAACTGGCAAGGTCCTCCAGGGGGGCTTTCCAGGAGAGCAGGTAGCGCAGCACCAGGGTGAGAATGTCTTTATGATGTGCAGATAGTTTGGAGTAATCACAGTAAACATAAGAGAGACACAGCTGGGTGAGACTTTTGCTGTGGGAAGCAGTAATATATTTCTCTCTGTATGCAAAAATTCTCTGTAGTTGATGGAGGTTGTAAGAAAAATACAATTTAAGCCATTGGACTTCACCGTGCTGTAACAAAACAAATAAAAAAGCTAGATTATCTACATAACTACTTTGCTCTAAAGAGAGTCCTAATGGATACTATTAAATGTTGTTTTCCCTCTGAAATTGTTTATTTAATTCATGTTAAGCCTGTGTTTCTGGCAGGGATTCAGAAGAGGGAGATAGCAGAAAAAATTTAAATCTTAGATAAGAGAGTAGGGCTTATTGTGTAGACTTTATTGTCATCAAAACACAGACCAGAGTTACATTCATGAGACTAATGACATAATATTGAACAGGACAAGCACAGTGAGGTAACTCTCAGTTAAGACCTGGGAGGACGAGGGGAGTGAGTGAAGAGTGAAGAAGTAGAGAAAAGCAGAAGCACAGCCAGAAGGAGAGCCTTGAAAGTCCAGCAGAGATGGCTCAGATTGGACAGGGGTCAGCAGTGTAAACATCACAATAAAAAGTAACCTATAACAAATAGAACTGTGTCTGCATTTGTTATATATGTACTTGAATATCCCATTTGGTTTATACTTCCCTGCAGCATAATATATTCAAACTATGTACAAGGTGTCCACTAAAATAATATCATCTGCCTGGTCAGTTTCTGGCTCTAGTATAATTTTTCTTTAGCATTTGATTTCTTTATAGTTTATTGGCTACATAATGTAATTTTTCTCTGGCTGCTTACTCTTCCCCCATTTTTCTCTGCAGTTGTGACTACTGCTACCACTGACCAGAGATTCTCTTAGAGCCTGGGGTAGAATAAAGCCAGTGGACTGCCTCAGTTGTTCCAGTGGAACAGGGCTGGGGGCTCACCTGCATGTGCAGGACATCCTTCCAAACTGGATTGGGGATATCAGCTATGTGACATTTTTTTCTGTATTTTTTTCATTTTAAAGAAAATAGAACAAAACAAAAACAGAATAGAGTCAAACACAATATAGCATTTCAGAACAGAACATTGCAAGCAATACACGTCTTCAAAACATAACAACAGGAGATTAACAATGGTTAACCTAGTGTCTCTTGCCTTCTTCAAAATGGTTGTTCATACATTTACAGACAACAAACTCAAACAAAACAAACTAACATGAAACCAGAAAAAACTGTGATATTTTTTTAAGCCTGGAATAAAGTAAAATGGGCCCTTGGAATTCTCACTTATCTGAAAATTGCAAAAAACATTGAATTAGTTGGGGTTTGCAACCTGAAAACATAAATCTGTTACTGGATTATGAATACATTTGGTTGATGAGTAATTTTTCTGAATAATGAAACATACAAAAAAACTGACATTAGGGCGAGGGATGTAGCTCAGGGGAACAGTGCCTGCCTGGCAAGTATGAGGTGCTTGGGAGGGTAAATATCTTGCCTGGTGTTTCCCAGTCACTCTGTAATCTCACTATTTTAACTCCCTTTTCTAACCTTTCCTCCTCTTCCCTTCTCTGCTAGGCTCCTTGTGTCTCACTTTTCTAGGAGCTTCTGTTTGAAATGCAGACCCTTAAATTACTGAAAGCTAAAACTATGAATACTGTAGGTGTCATTTTTCTCTAGTATTTGAGCCAAATCCATCCTGCATATTCCTCTTCATCTGTCTATTTAATCTTTTTTCTTTCCTTATGTATACTTGAAAAATCGGGTTTCTTTCAAGTACATCTTAATCCATTCACACATTCCAAATTCAAATTTTATATTGTGACATATAAATAGTAAAACAGCAAAGCTTTTTTAGGAAATTCTAAATAATGAATTGATATTAAAACAAACAAAAAATACAGTGCTTATTATTAAGCCAAAGTTTAGAAAGTTTATAAAGATTACTAGAATGATTTGGAAGATACAAAATGGCCAGTCGAAAATGGGAAATGAAGAAAACAGGATTGAAGAAAACAAGAAAAAGAACTGTATGAATGCGTTTGTATCAAAAACCCTGGGCCATGTTTTCCATGAAGGTCCTTGGTTTTTCTAAGCCCTGATCTACTGTCTGATGTAAGAGGAGATAAGAGATAGTGTGCCAAGTAAAATTGCAAAGAAAGGAAACTTTTGCCCTCTGCTAAGCTAGTCTATTTGTTCTAAGCATAAACGCTTACACTGGGAATCTTTCAGCAAGTATTCCTAGCTCAAGTTGGGGGGTGAGAAAAGCTATTAATTTGATTTTTTTTCCTCTGACATGATTTCATTTTAGTTAATGCTACTCAATCCATCCAATTCCCTGCATAGCCATTCTCATTTCTCAGATATCTGCAGGGAACTCAGTGAAGAATGCCCATGGACTGGCCCCTGAAGGCAAGAGCAAGAAATCAGTGCTCTTCCTTAGCCCTACTTAAAAGTGATTTAAATCTGGTGTTTAAATTCTTAATAATTAAGAGTATTAAGGGAAATTTCTTTTATAAAACTCATTACATTCTTCTACGACCTGAGATTTCATAGAGCTTTTCCCTTTCTTCTAATTCTACAACTACTGACTGATACCTTCTTTAACACATTAATACATTATTTGAAATTTGGTTAATGAGTTCTTTATGTTTACTTTGTAGTTTAGCCTATAATTGATGAGATTGTTGTTTTGGGGACAAGACAAAAATTGAGACACTTACAAAGTGCTGGAACACTTCCAAAGTGTTGATGTAAGAGGGCTGAAACAGAATAGTTGCATTCTTACACACTTCGCAGAAGGTTGCCTGGCACCCAGGCCTTTAAGTACAGGTGGGATGGGAGTCCACATTCTTGTACATGAGTAGGCTTGACAAGAGCAACAGTGGGAGGAAGGACCTTGCTTAAGGATAACCACAGTCCATTCAGAAATATTCTAATTACCAGGACAGTCCTACCAAAGGAAATCTTACTTATCTTCACTGCCTTCCAATGCTTGACTGAAAGCATTGCTTTCCAGCACTGAAAGAGCTAAGAATCCCAACCCTCCACTGTGTCCGTGTATGCAAATTATACATTTGCAATTTGAAAGTTGCGTGACTTCCTGAAATTTCATATTACTCCTAGAAGTGCTTCTATACTTGATAAATAATTGGAAATAAAATTAATTACAATTCAAGGATTTTAAAGCATTTTTTAAAGAAAGTTTTATATCTTGATAATTTCTGTTGATTATCAGCAGTCAGGTTCTCCAGGAGTTTGCAATTTCTGAACATATTCACAAACATTAATATCCTAACAGTTAAATGGGAATACCACATTTTGTCTGTGTGATTTATCTTCATGCTTGATAAGAATAAACACAGGACTACTTGGTTGCTGACAGTGAATATGAAGAAAATCCTGTCAAAAATATAATGCCATGTTCTGGATTTGCTAATTCTGCAAAATAATCACATGCACTTGCTTCACACTTTGCCAAAAAATTAGATATTTGTTTCAAAGTGTGAGCTTTATGATAACCCTGGAACATAGACTGGACCTTCATAAAGTCGTCAAATACAAAAACACAAGGTTTCCAGTGAGTCCTGTGTGGGGAGCAGCTGGAGCGGCAGCACACCAATGCCATGGTCCTTGCCCTGCAGCTCGTCACACTGTGCACCCTGTGGGTTCTCAGGTTGTGTCTGTGCAGCAGGGACCATTTCTGTGATTGGGGTGGAGGTGTTTGTAAAGGTTACTGCCACTCTAGCGATGAAATACAGTGAGTTCTGCAGTGGAACAACCGGGGCCCTGGAAGGCAGATTGCATTCCGGTGCTTTGCTCTGCGAAACTCCCGCTTTAAATTTCCTTGACAATGACCAGAAGTCATCAGTTTGCTGTTTCAGAAGGTGAATAATTTATAGCCACAAAATAAAAATAAAACAACATGTAACTACCAGAGTAGTATCACGCTTTACCTTCAGTGACATTACTCTGGAAGATTTTCTGACATAAAAATATAATAATCGGAAGACTAAGTTCCACAGAAACTTTGATAAATGCAGTTGAAATCTTCAAAATAAAACTAGGTAAATGTTAAGGATGTATATATGAAAGAAAACTAAAAAGTACCAATAATAACTAAACATACATGATATTTTTATTAAAAAATATGACTAAATGATGTTTTGGTTCCAAAATTAAATAAAGTGATACAAATTATTTTGTACAATTTTATTTTCCAATATGTTACTGAATACAAAATTTAGTTTCTGCAGGTTATAGTAATATATTATTGACAAATGGATTTTTCTGTACATATCTAAATGAAACCTGCTTTGTAGATAGACAAACTGAGAAAGGAGCTCTAGAAAGTTCATGACTGGGTAACTGCTTTTTAACTGTGAGCACATTCATTCACACACTTGTCACTGGACTGACTTTCACCATCTAAGAAGCATTAACTACACAACTATTGCTTATATCATTAGGAATTTTTGATTGTTACTAATATACCTTTCATGAAAAAGTCTCAAGAAAGTAAAGGCAATTATTTAGTCATTTTGAAAAGTAACTTCATTTGAATGAAACTAAGAAAGCAGTATGAGATGTACATCTGCCATTGTTTTCTCCATTATGACTTCAGAATTGAATGTTTCATTAGGTTGATTCAGGTTGACCCAATTATGTAATAGACCAGGGACACCAGAAAATATTAGTTTCTGATTTCTGGAATTGTGACAGGTTGTGAACATTGGCTCCTGTGGTCCAGAGACCAGTGTGGGTTAGAAGATCTGTAAAACTATCAAAGTTCTTTCTTTACATTTTAGTTATTTCTCTACAATTCCTTAAATAGATAGCATTCTATTTCACCTAGAAAATAATTTCTTTGTTATCAGTTATAAAGTTTTTTCTTCTAGAATGATAGGTGAATTAAGTTTCAAAATAAGTGCACTAAATACCATGAAATATACTATAAAGAGTAAAAATATAATATTAAGTTATCTGTTATAGAATGATTGAATTTGCCTCATCTTTTTCTTGCATTTATACATTTTATTTTGTCCTCTTTAAAGTGACATAACTGTATGGTACCTTTAAGAACCTGTATTTTCATCTCTTTATTTCTTTTGATTTTAACATATACGTAAAGTTGTATTATTGAGGGCTGGGGATCTAGCTCAGCGGTCTAAGCGCCTACCTGGCAAGCGCAAGGTCGTGAGTTCAGTCCCCGGTGCCTCAAAAAAAAAAAAAGTTGTATTATTGTCCCTAGCTTTCAGTTTTAAAATATAGCTCACAAAGACTACGTGCAAAAGTATAAAAGTAATTCTTCTATAGTCACGTTACAAAAAGGAAGCATTATTGTTTCAAGATGCATTGGGAGAATGTGAAGAAGGCAGAGAATCAAGCATTTAAAACACTCCGATGTTCACCCATGTCTAAAATGTGTAGGACATCACCACTGACCTCAGAGAGTTTGTTTTGGTTGAGATACAGGACCCTTTCAGTGCAAACACATACTCATGAACACACTTACTCACAAATACCTACTAAACAATATAGTGAACCAAAATTCCAGCTAATAATTTCCACCATTTTCAAGGATAGACATGGATAAAATGGAATTACCTTAAATCAATCTACCTTTTATAACTCATGTTCATCTGGGAAGAGATGACAAAATTTATCTTTTTGGACTCAAAATTTCCATTCATCACTTAGAGATTTCTAAATTATGTAACTATAATGAATAAGAATGAAATTGGTGATGACTTTCCCTAATACTTGTGTTCTGGAATCTAAAACAGCTTGCGACATTTAATTTCACTTTTACAGTTTCTAATAATAGATTGATGAATGAAGTTATTTTATTTTATTTTATTTTATTTTATTTTACTTTATTTGGTACTTGGAATCAAACTCAGGACCTTGCACTTCCCAGGCAGGCACTGTGCTGCTGAGTTATATTCCAATCCTTTTTTATTGACTTTTCAAGACAGGGTTTCACTATGTATTTCAGACTGGCCTTAAACTCATTTTGTAGCCTGGGCTGGCCTCGAACTCAGCAGCCCTCCTGACCTAGCCTCCTAAGTGCTAGGATTACCGGTGAATGAGGTAATTTTAAAATAAACTCTTCCTATGGTCAATCTTCACATAGTTGTTAGTAGCACATAAGAGCGTTAGTCACAATGTGACTAGAAATGGTAAACCAACTAACATCTCTGAAAGATAATCTAATTGCCTTAGCATAAGCTGTGCTAGATGTTTAACAATAGTTATTAAATATGATGATTTATTGACTTTGTAAAACTAAAACCTTGGTCAGGTTTCAAAACAATATTACTAGATTTTTTTATGTGGACAATGAAACTCTGAATTATTAAGAATGAAAATCTGGGTGGAGAGAAATTAATGCTTGTCTGACATTCCCTTCTCCTCCAAAAAGCTTAAACGTAAGAAAATCTGCCATAAGAACTGATGTTGGCAACTACTCTTAAAATATAAAGATGTTGCAACTTTTGAAGAAAGGCAGGATAAGAATTATCTAGGAAAATCTGAGTTTTGTGTATTCACTGGAAGACAACTGATTTATTGATCTGCAGAGAGGTGAGTTTCTCAGTGAAATTTATTGTGTGCTTCATTGCACCTTTCTTCCATGTTTCCTGTGAGTGGGATATGCAGCATCTACATAATAAAATGCATATTTTATTCAAAAAGTCATAGTTCTCATATATTTTCTACTATACGTGTGACCATTTTTACCATCATAATTGTATAAGCTCATTGTCTTGTTCAAACCATGTCCTTAGGGCTGGGGATCTAGCTCAGCGGTCTAAGTGCCTGCCCGGCAAGCACAAGGTCGTGAATTCAATCCCCAGTGCCGCAAAAAAAAAAAAAAAAAAAAAAAAAAAAAAAAACCATGTCCTTAAATTAGAAAAATATAAAAATTTACTAAGAAGAGTTTTTTCTGTTTTTCTTTTAAAAATTCCATTTGTTTACAATTTTTGAGCTGAAGGCTTGTGTATAAACTGAAAGTGGAGTAATATTTCTGTCAAGTAGCTTAATAAATACGAATAATAATGGTAAAGTTCTCTCCATTCATGCATTGAACCATCCCAGGGTATATCAGGATTCCTGAGGACCCCACATAGTGGTCATGGATTATTTATTTGCTCAGTTTTGAGCATAAATGGGGCTTCTAGGAAGGACCCAGAGTAGTCAGTGGAATCAGACTTTCAGGATGCTTGTGTGCAATTTTGCACTGACCTGCACTGAGAAGGATTTTGATACTTTGACAGTTTACAATGCTGTACTTGTGTGGACACAGTACTCACTCTGCCTTCCTCCCTTGCTAATACGCTAGGTCCAGGGAATGAATTCAGTTTGACATGTAGGGTACATTCTTAAGAAAAATTGCTACCTCAATCTCAAACCCTATATATTTCCTTCAATACATGTCTCTATCAGAATTTGTCTAATATATCTTTGTTAAAATGTAACAATTTATTTTTTCTTGTTTTTTTCATTAAATTATGCATGTTATTAGTGTACTTTATACATTAATAGTCAGGCGCTACTTTCAGTGACTGAAGGCAGGCAAAGCTTTCTAATTTGTGATTGGTCTAAAGGAAATAAAGTGACATATAAAGAAGAATTCATTCCTTGTTGGACTGCATCTACCCAAAAACAAGGAAAGGACAAATAAGGGTCTTTTGACTGACAGGAGAAATGCAAAATTTCAGGGTAATGAAGGAAACTTGTGAGGATAAGTAAATCACTGAATTTTCATTCATCCTGATTATAATAAAGTTAATAGAATTAAACCTTTTATAAAACTAGGAAAGATACACCTTTGGACAAAAGTGAAAGTAAGTATGATCATGTTAAATTTTTTAGCTTTATATCTGGGAATCAATCAATAAAGTCAAGCAAAATTGTAATTATAACTGTACTGTTTAGGGTTCTATAGAAAAGCAGAATCAATAGAATATATATTCAACACACACACATGCACACACTCACACACACACCTATGTATAAATTGTGTAACGTTATATATTACATTAGCTTACAATTCAGAGTCAAGAGACTCCAGAGTAGTTGTCTCTGTGCTGGAGATCCAGAAAATCAATTAGCTGCTCTGCAGAAGTTTATAATTCACAGAACAAGAGGAATTAAAAAAGCAAAGCCACTCCAAAGTCAGAACCTTGGAAACTGGAGAAACGTTGGTATGTGGATGACTTGAGTAGCCCAGGAAACTGGAGCTTCAAAGTGGAGCTTCAGACTCCTGTTTTCTTCCCTCTTTATTCTTCCTGTGCTGCAAGCCCTTTGGAGGGCTCCGCCCACAGTCACTGTAGGTCTTCCCCAGTCAGGTTGGTAAACCACATACCACTCATATTTGAATCATGCCACAGGCATATACAGAAATGAGCTTTTCTAATCTGATAGACATTCCTTACCCGGTCAGTTTGACATAGCAGGATTAACAGTCATAGTCCATTTCATGTCAAATTCAATATCAGATTCAATTTCCTTAAACCATATATAATATAATATCCAAATACAGGGAACTGAGAACACAGTAACCCCTTCTCCATATTAGGCAGGAAAGCTTCCTTTGGGAAACACTTTTGTTTCTCATGACACAACTTATAATGTAGACTTAATATTATTCAACTACAGATAGTAAGCAGTCATTGATGTTGTTTTGGTTACTTTTTTCTGGTTGCTGGGACAAAACACCTGACACCCGAAGTGAAGCAAGGAAAGGTTTACTTAGCTTACAATTTCTGGAGACTTCAGTTCATAATCAGTTGGCTCCAAGGCAGGGTGGAAAGGCACTGGGACAACACTTCAAGGCAGCAGCCAGAGCACAAAAGAGAAAGCAAGCCTCTTCTCCTCCCTTATATTGTACACAGGCCACCCCCCAACCCCCTGCTTCAGGAGGGGTCTAATACTCACAAAATGTCCTTGCCTTCCTTTGCATAGGATGAGGATATTTACAAAGTAAGAACCCTGGCTCCCTGCTGACTCTCTCAGTTAAATGTTTAAACTGCTCAAGTTGACACAATGTATCAACCATAACAGTTGTCTTGTAGTGAAGATGCACAACAACAACAACAAGAGCAATGAAAGAAAATACTTATGCTCCAGGAGGCCTTCCAGCAGGCCTGGTTTCTCTACTGGAGAGATAAGCCCCATCTCCTTTCCTAAAGCATCTGGGAAAGTTCACATTCTGCCTACACTGGTTCATTTTAGTTCCCATTAGCTTGGGTACCAGGCCACAGTAGTACTATGAGATGTCCTACGGAACCTCCTGCATTTCAAATTTTCTCTTTCTTACCATCACTGTGAAGCACTACTCCAATTTCTCCTTGATAGTCTGGATCAGTCACCTCCATTGGTACCATAACTCCCTGTCTAGCCAGTTGGCTCAGATGCACAAGGGGCCAGAATGGTCAGAGGAAATTCTCAGACTGCTTTTCAGTACAGTCATTGTTGTTTTTCTGCATAGAAGCTTTTCTCTTTCTGGAACTGACTTTTAGTCCAGCAGACTATAAGGTCACAGGAATAGACTCTGGATATATTGCTAGCAGGTAGTTGAGATTAATGATCAGGGGTATCATATCCGTTTTCACCAATTGATTCCTAGACCCACAAATCTTGGCTTGGGGGAAAGAGAACTATATATTTGACCCTGATTAAGAGCTTATATAGCTCTATGTGCACATTTGCTGCCTTCCCAGATATTACAAGATAGCAGCACTGTGATTTCATCTTCAAAAGGTCATTACATCATCCTATCCATCCCGCGGCAACCAGACAGTGGGAAACAAGTCAAGACAAGTGCATTCCATGAGCGTGAGCCCATTCCCATACTGCTTTGATATTCAAGAGCATTATTTGGTGAGAAGAAATGGTATCTATAAAAAATGATGGTAGATGGAGAATTCTACAAGCCCACAGTTGCTAGTTTAGGCATAAGGACTATATACAGGGAAGGAAAATCCATATCCAGAATAAGTGTGTGTTCCAGTAAGGACAAAGTGCTGCCATTTCCACGATGAAGTCAGGCAAATATAATCATCCTGCCATGAGAGTGCGGGCTGATCACCATGAAATGGTGTCTCTAGAGGTGCTCAGTGATGGTCTCGGTTGCTGGCAAGTTGGGCACTCAGTCATGGGTGTAGGGAGGTCACCGTAGGGGAGTGTAAGCCAATGTTGCTGACCCTTCACCTCTGCCACTGTGACCGCTTTGCTCATGAGCACATTGAGCTATGATAAGTTTGACTGAAAAGTGAGGTTGACTGCTCTCCACAGAATGGGTCTTTCTAGAACATGCTCACTAAAGGCCTGTTCTTCTAAGGTTACCTTATTATGGACATTTAAGTGTGATATACATATTTTGATAGCCTTCATTCATAAGGAGGTGTCGTTCCACAAATTCTGCCCCCATTGTGTTTGTCTCTAGTTTCCCAGATATGTTTTTTCGAGTTATATTGGATACAATTTGAGACCATACTCAGAAGTGAAATAAATCAGACTCACATGTGTGAACATCAGATTGTCTCCCTAGTGTAAAAAACTTAAAGAGTACATATGATCCAAAATGTACGAAAGATATTGTGAAAGTGAAAGGACAGTAAACCTTGTCTAGAAAATCATCTAAAAGATTCATGTAGTTGAATTCTATAAATTCATTGGCTGCAGCCATTGGTCTGGCAGGGCTTCTACAGCCCTGTGTGCCAATGAATTGTGTGTACAGTCACACATATACACAGTCACACATCTGGACATTTTTTTTAATAAGTAATATATATGAGAGGGTCTCTTCCCAAAGTTCTGCCCAGTGTGAAGATTTTTCTTCAACAATCTCCTTCACTTATGTCCTGGAAACAGGTTGTAGGTGCACCAGTAGATGGGGCCCAAACAATGTATAGAACTATGTGTTTACCTGGACCTCTCTTCCACCGACAACAGATCACAAGATGCAGTTTATGAGACTGTAGGTGCAGAATAGCTAGAGTAAAAACTGTGACCTTAAGGCCACTTCTTTGTGTATCATACTTGTGAATTCTGGAAGTGCTCAAGCCCAATAACTTTTACAGCATAATGATGGCAGGTTGCACAGCTCAGTGGATCAGATTGCATCCAGCTCATGGTGGGCAGCTTAAGTTGCATAGAAGCAGTGTCCTGTTATGCAGCACTCAGCTTAGAAACCAGTAGTGGCCAAGAAACTGTTTCATAAGACCAAATGTGGGTCAATGATGGCAGAACCTTCCTCTCTAATCCAAGCACCAAATCTGAAATGTCATTGTGTGATGTTGTGAAAGATTTTATTATTTATGTTCTTCTTTACAGTGTGATTTAGCAGAGTTCACAATGATGCTATTAAAACTGTTTTGCTCTGATTATATGCTCAAATTACAAGTTTAAATGTTAAGACTTATCTTTTTTGTAATGGTTACAGAATAGTGAACTCCAAGATTTTGAATGCAAAAATATCCGTAGTTTTTCAAAACAAATGTAGGTCGCTATTACAAGGTTAAGCAGATTTGTGTATAAATCACTGTATAAAGAAAGAAATATTGAAGTGTGTTAACAGTGTATTTCAGTTATTTCTCAACTGTACATGTGAGATTATGACACAGTACATAGTTTATTCCAAAGTTCAATGAATATGATGTCATTTTTGTGAAAATTCCTGATTCATCTGTATTACATTTTGTCCATGTGTCTCCCTAATTCAGCTGTGACTAACAATTTCCTAACCCCATAAAGGATTCATGAAATCAGCTAGGCAAAATTTCCTTTTGTGGCCTTTCTGCTCAGAATTGATGTGATAATGTAGTAATTGTGTTCAGAATATTCTTGGAATCTTAATTAAAGCAATAGTTCTAATTATTAATTGTTGCAAAATAAAAAAAACCAAAATCACAGTACCCCAAAATTTAGTAGTTTTATATAACAATCTTTTTTTATCATCTCTCATGGTTCTTGCTTAGGGTCTTCAATGTACATTTTAGATGGGTGCTGTCTATGAAAAAATATTTAAAACATTTAATTTCTTTTCTACTTCCTTTCCTACTTTTGAATGCACCTTTATAAGTTCAGAAGTAGAGTTAATTGATTCCTTGTTTTTAAAATGAGTTACAGTTAAAATTCCATCCTTAGTTATTCTTATGTTTTCATTTTATTTCTTATTTCTCATTTTTCATTCTTTGAAATTTTAATTGCCTATCTGTATCCTTTTCTATCCTTTCCAAAAACAATTAGTGTGTTTCAAGTAATCTGTGTCTGTTAATTTTACCTTGAATACATTATCTTGGAGAGCTGAATGTGATCTGTGTCTGTTTTTCTTCATCCACTTATATGTAAGGATGCTTTCATTTTGCTATGTCCACAGTTAGTCTGTTGTTTTAAACCCTTTTGTAACACCTCATTGCACACCTTACATTTTTTCCATTCAGAATGCCAGATTGTATCTGCTCATAATCTCTGAGTAAATATCATAAATATTTTAATGCCTTTATAATAAAAGACCACAGGAAATTCTCTTAGAAGGAAATGAAATTTGAGGTCTGATACTCATTGGAACTAAATGAGTGCTTACATCTTCCTTTGAACTAATATAATTTCAATCACACATTATAGCAATTCTATATACTGAATAATACGAAAAAGAAAAAATGTGAAAAAGCTTTAATGCAGAGTGAAACACTGCTAATTATTCTTTGAGTTCTGAAGTCTTAGATTTTGTTCAGGTGACAGTCAGTCTTAAAATTAATATTATGCCATTAGTTATTACACATATTCTAATATCTGCTCTGTAGATTACTCTGTATACTCTCAGTGTTTTCCAAACTAGTTCACATGAATATTCTATTCAATGTAAAACATAGAGCTGTACAGCCACACACATATACACACTTCCCTCACCCTTTAGGCTTTTATCATTATGTACATCAACAACTCGCAAACAAGGCTATGGCTATCCTCTAAACCACTGTATGTATTCTATACAATTAAATGAAAATAGTAATCACATATTTATCATATCTGGCATTTTCTATTTTTCTACAGTTCCATGTTTGTCTCTGATCTCATTTCTAATTATGCTAAAACACTTCTTTAGCATTTCCTATAATACAGGTTTGATTAGGACAAATATTTTCATTTGTTAACAATCTAAAATGCCTTCATTTTGTCTTTAGTTCTGAAAGATAGTTTTAGTAGACAGCAAAATTTGATAGGTTTTCCTATTTATTTAAAAGTTTTTATATTTAATTTTTTCAGAACTTTCAATATTTCAGTGAATTTTTAGCTAATTATAGCTTTCTTATACTCAATGAATACTTTTTTCCTTCAGAAATTTTTATATTTTTGGTTTGATCGTTCAACTTTCACTGAGAATATGTCTACATACAATTATTATTTTCATCAATTTGATCATTTTTGAAAATTACTTATTTAATGTTTTTGCCTAGTTTTCTATTCAAAGTTGGCATTTTTGTTATAGTCCCACACAATTCTGAGGCCCTTTTCATTTGTCCATGATATTTTGTTTATTCTATAACTCAAGTAATTCATATTACTGTAACTTCAATATTAACTAACTACTTTGTAGTCCCCTTTTTACTACTAATAACCTTTGTAGTTTAAAACAATAAATGCTGTGTGTTCTAGATATTTCTTTTTTCAGTACTTTGCCGAAAACCCCCATTTTCATTCTTTATAAGAGAATGTTTTTAGCATTTGATCATAATTCAAATAAATGTTTTAAAATTCTTGTATTCAATTTCTTGTTTTAATTTCTTATTTATTTTAAAGTAAAAACAAGATAAAAATGATGTTACAGAATTTCAAAACACAATAATAGGAGATAAACAATGGTGGATATATTGCATATTGTTATTGTAAAAGTACTTGTTCAGATTAAAAGATATAGGCATGAAAAATAATCAAACAATGAAAGCACAAACCATTCTTTTTGATGAACTAACAGAGATCAATAGTCTAACTATCTATCTTGTATATATATATATATATATATATATATATATATATTCCGTATATATATATATATATATAATCTTTTCCCTTCTTTATTTCTCTTTTCTCCCATCCTGGTTTTTCTTTCCTTTTTAGCAGTTCCTTTCCCTTCCACAATATCTACTGTACCTTTTGGATCTTATTTACTCTTTCAGTTTTTTTCACTAGGGAGACAATATGATGCTTACAGATGTGAGTCTGGTTTATTTCACTTGCGAGTATGGTCTAGCTGAATTCATTTACCTGTAAAAGCCTCAAGTTTACCTTTGTTTTTAGCTGAGTAGTACTCCATTATATAAAAATACCATATCTTTTTAATCCATTCTTTGGTTGATGGGCATTCTAACACCTTTACAATCTCAAGAAAAAACATTTAATTGTATTTTCTTTCAATAATGATTAACATTTTTCTGTTTTCTCCTGCCAAGTAACTATGATTTACTCTTTTGATATTGTAAATGAAATATTTTGTTTGAATTTTCTTGTAGTGTACGAATAGTACTGTTTGTTGATTTATTTGTAGCAACACAACCTTACTCTTAAAATACATGAAAATATGAAATATTTCTTTTGAGGTCTATTGTCTTTAACTGGTCTATAACTATCATCTGAAACCCAAAATATACTTGAAGAACAATGTTTTCTAGAACAACCTGATTACATTTTCTTATCTAACTAATTGCATTCCACAATTATTGAATTTATGTTTTTCAAAATTCTCCATAAAAATTAGTTTTAATCATTCAAATAATCTTTTTAGAAATGCTGAGAACTCATATGGTGAATTTCAGGTTAGAGATGACAAAAACTAGAGATGCCTAACCTAAATTAGCAAATCATAATTTTAAAAACATGTAGACTTTTTAGTGTAACAAACCCCACGCTGCCTGTATCCTATGCAGGGAGTCACCACTGACACTGACTGAGCTCAGTTATATGATGGGATATGGAGCCAACAGCAAATATGCTGACAAAGCAGACTTGGAAACTGCTTGTGCATTGTGCTTGCTCTTTCTGGATCCAGTGAAGGTATCTACCCTGAACTCTTGGATGCACAGCCCAAGGGTCAGAAGTATGGATAAGGTCAACCAGGGTCAGACAACACATAGCCAGCCAGGGAGGTGTAACCAGCCTCAAAACACACAGTCAAATATCAATGCCCATGTGTTTTAAGCCACCATGTTTGGGAGTGACTGGGTCATGACCACTGACATTTAGAACTAGGTTGAGAAGATGTTAAAGGAAGGGACAGAGCACAGAAT
Source organism: Cuniculus paca (assembly GCA_004365215.1). Taxonomy (NCBI): domain Eukaryota; kingdom Metazoa; phylum Chordata; class Mammalia; order Rodentia; family Cuniculidae; genus Cuniculus; species Cuniculus paca. The sequence goes on along the minus strand of RJWT010005794.1, from coordinate 1,693 downwards.
TCAGAATCCAATACAACACTGTTAGGAAAAAGAAAACTGGAATTTAATAAAATATTAGAAAACAGTGATCAAAGAGATTTTAAAAAATGAAAAGAGGAGAAATAAGGTGCCTTTGATAGTGATCTTTAAAGGTTTTATTTTTATCTTTTTACAAATTTCTTTTACCTTTTAATATCAGTGTAGTTATGTCTCCTTTTGTATTTTTTTCTGTAGGTGGCTTTTATTATATAGTCAAAACTTCTAGTAAAGTTTTAAAATAACTTTGTTTAGGTGCATTCATTCATTCAATTGAGATATATTATGCATATGGAATATGCTTCAAACATGTATTAATGAAAAATTAAGAAATTCAAGACTCAAGCAGGTAAAGAATCAAATCAGCATTGTACTGGAATAAAAACAGACCTGAAGATCAATGGAATACATTAGAAGATACAGCCAGAACGACAAAAACACACAGCCACTTCATCCTCAACAAAGGGGCCAAAGATATTCACTAGAAGAAAGATAGCCTTTTTAATAAGTGGTGCTGGAAAAACTGGCTTTCCGTATGCCAAAAACTAAAATTAGACCCATGTCTATCACTATGCACTCAACTAAAGTCAAAATGGATCAAAGACCTAAATATTAAAACAGAAACATTAAATCTACTGGAAGGAAAAATAGAAATCTCAAGGACATAGGCATAGGCAGAGAATTCATGAACAAAAATAAAACTGAAAGGGAAATACTTTCCAGAATCAACAACTGGGATCTCATCTTATTAAAAAGTTTTTGCATGTCAAAAGAAATCTCCAACAGAGTGAAAAGAAAACCCATGAATTGGAAAAATATCTTGATCAACTGCCCCTCAGACAAAGGACTTTTATCTAAAACATATAAAGAATTTTTTTAAAAATCAAGCCCCCAAAATTCAAAGACCCAATCCAAAAATGGGCATCTGAGATGAATGCACACTTCTCAGATGAAGAAATACAAATGGCAAATAAATATATGAAAAAATGTTCAACATCAATGATCATTCAAGAAATGCACATTAAAACAACACTGAAATTCCATCTCACTCCAGAAAGAATGGCCAAGATCAAGAAATCCACCAATAACAAATGCTGGAGGGGCAGTGAGGAAAGAGGAACTCTTCTCCACTGTTGGTGGGAGTGTAGACTGATGCAACTACTGTGGAAATCTGTGAGGAGATTCCTCAAAAAGCTAGGATTAGAGATTCCGTTTGACCCAGCTATCCTGCTTCTGTGCAAATTCCCAGCAGAATTGAAAGCATCTTACCATAGTGATATATGTGCACCCATGTTTATAGCAGCACAATTTGTAATAGCCAAATCTTGGAAACAACCCAAATGCCCATCAATTGAGGAATGTATAAAAAATGTGTGGTATTTTTATACAATAGAGTACTACTCAGCTATAAAGAAACATTGCATAGAGGCTTTTATAAGTAAGTGGATGCAACTTGAGACCATACTCTAGTGAAATAAATCAAACTCACATCTGTAAAAACCATTTTGTTTCCCTAGTGTAAGAAACTGAAAGAGTAAATATGATCCAAAATCTACAATAAATTTTGTGTAAGGGTAAGAAACTGCTCAAAGGAAAAGTAACTGGGATGGGGAAAGGAGGAAAGAAGGAAGGGAAAAGAAAAAAGTCATAAATTTGTGTGTATATATATATATATATA
>RJWT010005793.1:0-30309 GCA_004365215.1 Cuniculus paca | reverse complement strand
CAAAATTTAAAAACCATTTGAGCAGCCAACTGGTCTTGCAGCTAGGTTGAAACATAGGCACAGGGCCAGGAGACTTAAGCCCAGCTGTACCTGCTGAGATTGAAGACTTGAAGCAGGGGTTGTCTTTTCATTTCAAAGCAAGCATAGAACAAGACAGTGCCCAGCATCTCCTCTTAGCTTCAGGTGCCTCAAAGCCTGGTCTTGCTTAGCATCACCAGCCTGGTGCTGCCTGCAGGTGTCTGAAACCTGGGGAATCTTCAGCCTGGGGGAGAATGGCCATGGTCCTGCTGAGCCTAGGGAAGCTTGAAAGGAGAAACAAATTAAAAATTTTAATGAATTGGTAAATATACTTTTGGTTTCTAGTTCGAGTTCATGTGCATGAAATATTTCTTGTGCATTGCAAAGTCTTAAATTGCAATTACAGGGTTAGCTTGCTCTTTTCCCTGCTCTCTGTTGATTTAAGCTAAGAACATGATTCAAGGTTACTTGGATGTCTGTTAGCAGTCAGTCAAATTTAGTATCTGTGGGAAAAAAAGACACTTCAAAAATTCAAATGGTTACAGTCAAATTCATGGTAAAATGTTTATAGTAAGTGAGAGAAAAAATATGAAGAAAGCTATAAATATATGAGATTTGGTTTTTAATATGATAGCAATGTGTATGATAAAAGTTTTTTCCTGTTAAAAAGAAAAAAAAGAGAGATAATAACAAGAATGGAAAGCTTCTATACATCAAGGAAAGCTTGGGCAGGAGTTTATTAAAATAATGTCTGACTACTTGTTAATTTGGTGGAGTTCAGATTGTTACTTCTAAAAACTTCCATGAGGAAAAGTGATCAAGTTGTCATAAAACAAAAATGCTTAAGAAGGCAAATTGTAACACAACAGACTGACACAGGAGTCACAATCCACCCCATTAAAGTTGCTCTATGTTAAATAAGCCTAGACAAGAAACTATAAAATAAAGCAGCCCTCCCCCAGAGGTTAAGAGCTCTTTATGAAGTAGATCAGCCCTCCTTTGGTTGCAGGCTGGGGAGGGGTGGCAATTGACACAAAGCAACTTGGTGTAAACCTCAGATTGTGAGCGAGAGCAGAGGACTGCCAGCACATCAGGACAGGTTTCCCTACATTGACTTGTGGCTAAATACAATTCAGCCTGGACCCACGTGACTTCAACCCTGTGTGGCTACATATCTACAAAAACTAGAGGCTTTTTGTGGCTTGAATGAGACTCAGTTTTCAGAGGTGACTATCAAAGTGTATGCAAATCATTATCAAGAGACTCAAAAATAAACAAACAAAAACAAACAGATGCTGGCCTCATTATACTGGCAGAAACAAAAGGTCACAAGAATTAGGACAGACCAAGCTTCTCCTCTTAGACACTGAAAATACCATGGTCACATGGTCACAGTAAGAGTAGGCAGCCAATGGAGAGACTTTCTGGTAGATGGTAAAACTGAACACTTGTAATGACACAGATGACTGGGCCATTATCCCAAAACCATGTGACTATTTTTAGAGCTACTGGGGACCCAAAAAGAGACCAAAGAGGGGAGAAAGGAGCTTCTTCTCTGGAACTCTGGCCAGGAGAAAACATTTAAATAAATCAAGGAGCCCCAGCCTCAGGATGTCAGGTACAGCCATTCTTCCTTCCTGTATGTCCAGGAACAAACAAACAAATAAACAAACAAACAAACATCCATAAGAGTCTCAACCCAGGTCCTGGGATCCAGACAACAGGATCTGATGACATACTTTTCACCCATGGCCTTGGGAAGACATCCTTGCCTCAGGACACTTGCTGCCACTGGTCTGCTAACACAGAAAGCTAAGAAGCTGATCTGGCAACAACTGACCTTTGAGTACGATGCTCAGTTACAACCTTAATAGGCCAGAAATACAGCATTGGTGGTCAAATCTGAGGATGACTCAGTAGGTGTCAGCGGTTCTTATGAAAAATCCTCACATAACTCTGGAGACAATAAATACTCTTGAACCAGCCACTTTGTTCCCAGTCAAACTGGGAGTCTCCCTTGATGACCCTAGGGTTGTGCTAAAAGGGATCTAACAACGGGATACTCAATGGTAGCTCTGGACTCTGGTAAAGGCTGTGCCTCTGCCTACCGGAACCTCAGCCCAGCAGGAGGAGCTAACAGCCTTCATAAGGGATCTTTTTCTGGCAAAGGACAAAAAGGTGAACATCTATGCTGACTCCAAATATAAAAAAGAGGGCTCCTGACAGCTGGGGAAAAAGAGATAAAGTACAAAAAAGTTTAAACCTCCTGCACACTCTATGGGACCCAAGAGAACTGGCCATTATACATCACAGGGGCACCAGAGAACATTAAATGCCAGAAAAAAGCAAAAGACCGCAAAAGTACAAAACAAGCTATTGTGTCAGCCACACAAAAGGGTGACTCTAACTGTGTCCCTTATCCTAGAGTTTCCACTCCCAGAGACCCCAAATTAAACTCAGTTATGGTTTGCATCTATATGTCCCCCCAAAGTCTCATGCAGTCATGGGGAGGGTTTTTTGGGGCAGCTGAATCTAAAGTGTACAATGCTGGGATTAAGGATGCTTAGATTAAGGGTGTGTGGTTGTTGGATCAGTCCACTGATTGGATTGCTGCACCCTAATCCTTGGATAAAATAAAAGAGACAGAAAGAGGCTCACTCTCTGTTTCCCTATTGCTGCTTTTGCTGTTTTCTGCATGAACTGTTGACTATCTTCCATGTGCCACCATGTCTTGGAGTTAGCCAACTATAGACTTAAACGTCTAAAAGGTGTGAGCTAAAGAAACCTTTCCCTCTTTAATTTTGGGTGTTGGTTGGTTTGTTGTAGCCACAAGACAAGTAACTACAACACTCTCCAAATAAAAGGACATGATTTTCCCAGAAATCTGGAAATTATTTCAAGGAAGGATGATAGAAATTCTTTGATGAGAGCTATAAACTGCCTCCAGTTGGAGGTTACCGATATATGCTGATGCCTGTATGCACTTTCTCGAGGTGAACTGAAGCTTTCCCCACCCAAATAAAAAAGACAAGAGAAGCAACCAAGATACAATTAAGTGACATTATCCTGAGATTTTTGACTGCCCCTGACCTTGGGGTCAAAAAATGGATCCACATTCATCGCTGAGATACTCTAGAAGATCACACACATGTTAAAGACAAAATAAAAGCTTCATACAGTATGCTGGCCACAGAACTCAGGAAAAGTAAAAATCAGACACTCAAAAAAAAAAAAGAAATGAGACACTCAAAAATTGTTTTAAAAATACTGTCATAAAGTCCATTTGAGATGAGTTCAAGTCCTGCCCATGGTCCTCCTCTGAGTGCAATTCCTCACCAAGGAAACTGAGTCTTGCCCTTATAAAATCTTGTTGGGCTGGTCATCCCACATCATAGGGAAAATCAGAAGCAATCTCTGTAAATTAAAATAATTGACCTACAGTAGACAAATACAGGTTTTAAATATAGCCATCAAAGACCTCCATATCTGTGTGTAGAAAAAAATGTCCACAAACCTGACAGACCCAATACACCCAATCAAACTTAGGGACTTTGATTTGGCTAAAAAATAAAACCCAACAATTTGGGGGAAAACTAATGATTCTTCCTCTTTCATTTCCACTTCAAAGTTTAATATTACACTTTACACATGATTATACTGACCAATATTCTTACAATGAGATGGAATTTAAGAAGAAATTTAAAACTATCTACAATTAAATGATCTTGCCAATACAACATACTGGAACTTAAGAGATTGGATGAAAGCAGTCTTCAGAGGGAAATTTATATCAGTAAATTCTCACATCAGGAAAACAGGACGATCTTAAATAAGCAACCTAAGGTTGAATCTCAAGCTTCTAGAAAAAGAAAAGCAAATCAATCACAGAGCTTATATTAGGGAGGATAGTATAAAGTTTAGAGCAGAAGTTAATGCAATTGAAACTAAGAAAATAATACAAAGAATCAGTGAATCAAAGTGTTGGTTCATCAAAAGATTCAATAAAATTGAAAAACCCTTAGCCAACTTTATCAAAGAAAGGAAATAAAAGACTCAAATCCATGCAATTAAGAATGAAAAGGGTGAAATCACAAGAAATCCTGTGGAAACCCAAAACATCATCAATACCTACTTCAAGAACCATTATTCTAATAAGATGGAAAACACAGAAGAAATGGGCTTAGTCTTAGATGCATATGAATTATCAAAGTTGAATGAAGAAGATATAAAATTCTAAATAACCCAATATCAGTCAATGAAATTAAAAAGTGTAATCAAAGCCTTACCAAAAAAGAAAAGCCCATGAGCTGATGGATTCACTGTTGAATTTTACAAGAAATTTAGAGAAGATCTAATGTCATTACTCAACAAACTCTTTAATGAAATTGAAACAGAAACAATTCTTCCAGACATTCTTGGAGTTGAGTATTGCCCTGATACCAAAACCAGAGAGGGTCTCAACCAAAAAACAAGAGCTACAGTTCAATCTCTAATGAACATAGATGCAAAAATTCTCAGTAAGATACTGGCAAACAGAATGCAGCAGATTATCAAGAAGATTATATGCCACGATCAAGTTGGATTCATGCCAGAATGCAGGGATGGTTCAATGTATGTAAATCAGTAAATATAATATGCCATATCAACAGAGCCCAAAACACAAACCACATGATCATCTCAATAAATGCAGAAAAAGCATTTGGCAAAGTCTAACACTCATACATGATAGAAACCTTAGAAAAAGTTGTTATCTCAATCTAATAAATGTCATCTATGACAAGCAAGCAGTCAACACCATACTGAATGCCAAAAAACTGAAAGCTTTCACTTTAAAAAACAAGATAAGGCATCCATTTTCCCCACTTCTATTAAATATAGTTCTGTAAACATTAGTTGGAGTGATTAGACAAGAAAAAGAAATGAAAGAATAAAGATATGAAAGGAAGAATTTAAAAAATCATTAATTTCAAATGACACAGTAATCTACATAGAAAACCCCCAAAATTCCACCACATGACTTGTAGATTTAATAACCAAATTTAGTCCCAGAGCTGGATACTCAAAAATCAATAGCACTCCTGTACACCAATAAACTCATTAAGACACAAATTAGGGAAACAACACCTTTAACAATAGCATGCAAAAAAAATAAATACCTAGGAATGAATCTAATAAAGGAAGTAACATATTTCTACAATGGAAACTATAGTACTCTGAAAAAAGAGATTGAATAGGATACCAGAAATTGGAAAGCTATCCCTTGCTCTTAGGTAGGAAGAACCAATATAGTGAAAACAGCTATACTCCCAAGTTTGTTGTACAGATTTAATATAATCCTAATCAAAATTCCATTAGCATAACTCACAGAACTATAAAAAACATTCCTGAAAGTCATTTGGACACAGAAGATATCTGTAATAGTAAAAGCAATTTTGGGCAACAAAGACAGGGCAAGGGCATCACAATCCCTGACTTGAAGTTACACTACTAAGCATGGAACTAGAAAACAGAAACATGCGTAAGGATCTATAGAACAGATTAGAAAATGCAGAAACAACTACAAAGACCCTCAGCTAGTTGATTTTTGACAATGGGGCCAAAAACATTCACTGGAAGAAAGACAGCCTCTTTAATAAATGATTCTGGAAAAATGGCTTTCCATATGCCAAAGAGTAAAATTTGATGCATGTCTATCATCATTCACTAACTTAAAATAACAATAGACCCAAGATCTAAATATTAAAATAGAAACAGAAAATCTGCTGGAAAAGAGAATAGCTAGGACTCTGTAAGACATAGGTGTTGGCAAAGATCTCATGAAGAAAACCCTGTTCACTCTGGAAATACTACAAACAATCAGCAACTGGGATCTCATCTAATTAAAGAGGTTTCCACAGCAAACAGCGTGAAAACATAGCTCACAGAGCGGGAAAAAAACGTAGCCACTTGTTTCTCAGACAAAGCAGTAATATCTAGAACAAACACATAAAGTACTGAAAAAAAAAGACCCCATTTAAAGACTCAATCCAAAAATAGGCATCTGAAATAGACACTTCTCAGATGAAGAAGAAGAAACAGCATATAAATATAAGAAAAATGTTCACCATCACTAGTCATTTGAGAGATGAAAATTAGAGCAGCACTGAGATTCCATCTCACTCTAGAGAGAATGGCTATTGTCAAGGAATCAACCATTAACAAATGCTGGCAGGCCTTTGGAGAAAAGAGAGCCCTTTTGCACTTTTGATGGGTGTGTAGACTGGTGCAACCACTGTAGAAATCATTGTGGAGATTCCTCAAAAAACTAGAAATAGAGATCATGTTTGACTGAGCTAGTCCCCTTCTTGGTATCATCCCAAAAGAATTCAAAGCATCATACTAAAGCAAAATGTGCACATCCATGTTTATAATAGCAAAGTTTATAATTGCTAAATCTTGGAAACAACCCAAATGCCCAATAATTTATGAATACAGAAAACAGATTTTTGTTGTTGTTCTTGTTTTTTATATACAGTGGAGTAGTACTAAGCCTTAAAGAAAGAAAAAGCTGAGTTATTCATTGCTAAGTGGATCACATTCTTAAAATGAAATAAATTGGACAAAAAAGTGTAAATATTGCATTGTCTTTCTGGTGTGACAAACTGAAAGTGTAACTAAGAACCAAAACATGGTAGAAATTGTGAAATAGGATGAAGTTGTTCAAAAGGAGAGGTAACAGGAGGGAGGAGGGGAAATACACAAAGGGAAAATTTAAAAAATGAGAAAAGAAAGACAAAATGAAGACAAAGCTTTATAAATAAGGAGTCATGGGGTTAAAGGGAGAGGAGGGGATGGAAAAAGAAGAGGAGTCAGGATATATCACACACTGGTACAAACAGCCTATGAGGAATGTGGCCAATATGTATGTCTAAATTATACCAATAAAGTTAATAATGAACAAGAAAGAGCAGATTTTAAAATTGGTAAAGGATTTATGTAATAATATGCTCAATGAGTTGATATAACACTTAAACAGGTTGAGTAAAATAAGCCATACAATCTATGAATGATCATTTTGGTAAAGATTAGAAATTATAAAAAAAACCAAGCAGAAATCCAGGCATAAAAATTCAATGGAGAAGCACTCCAGTAGCCATCCGAAGACACTGCCTACTGATAACCAGCTTGGAAGGGAGGTAACAGCCTGCCCTGCCCCCTCATGCACTCCAGCAGCCCTCGGGACGTTTCTGCCCCAGGTAGCCAGCAAAGGCTGGGAAAAAAGGAAGCTGGCCCTGCACCAGCGAATCCAGTAACCACCATTGAATACCTGTAGCCAGCACTGGCCACAAGAACCATACAGTCATGCTCAGGAAAAAATTTAGACAATGTGGGAAGTGCCTGGGACTCCACTACCCACTTGTTTGGAAGAACCCAGAAAAACGTCAAGACAAAGAAGCAAAAGGTAGTCTCTGGACTCCAACACAAGCAAAGTAAGTCCAAAAAAATGGAAGAGATTGGGAGTCACACATCTGAAGTTTCTGAAGTAACAGCAATTGAATTAAAGAGACAACTTCCTGAGGGTATAAAAGAAATTAGAACAGAAATACTATCTCAGGTAAAACAAGAAATGAAAAACATAATAAAAGAATTGCTAAGCATCTCTAAAGAAGACATAGGTTAAAAAAATAGAGGAGCATAGGAAAATGAGGGAAACCATGAATGAACAGTATAAGAGAGATTTAGAATGTATGAAACAGATTCAAAGAGATATCCACGAAATTAAACACTCCATTGAAAGCTGGCAAATTCACTTGAAAGAAACTGAAGACAGGCTTTCAAAGCTTGAAGACAGGATTGCAGTTTGTGATAGTGAAAAGATCTCTTAAAAATAACAAGGGCTCAGGAAGTAACAATTCAACAGCTGGTGGACAACTCAAAGAAGCATAACTTGAGAATTAAAAATGTGAGTGAAGAAGCAGGGGTCAAGACAAATGACATCAGGACCTTATTTACAGATATAATTTATGAAAACGTCCCAAGCATGGAAAAAGAATATGACATTCAAATAAGTGAAGCATATAGAACTCCAGCTAGCCATAACCAAAACAAATCTACACCCAGACATATAATAATCAAGATCCCAGAAATTCAACTCAAGAACAGAATATTAAAAGCTGTTAGAGAAAAGAAACAGATCACCTATAAAGGAAAGCCCTTCAGAATCACAGCAGACTTCTCAACACAAACCATCAAGTCAAGAAGAAGCTGGAGTGAAGTAATGCAAGTCCTGAAAGAAAACAACTTCCAACCCAGACTGATGTACCCTGCAAAACTTTCTTTCAAAATTAATGGAGAAACAAGATACTTCCATGACAAAGAACAACTCAAGGAATTCATGACCACCAAACCAACCCTATGAAGAATACTAAAGGACATTTTAGAGAGAGAGAAAAAGGACTACAGTCTCAGGAACAATGACAGAGGGGGACCATCAAGTGGGGCCCATCGATTGAATGGAGAGGAAAAATAGTGAGCCAATGGCAGGAAAATAGCATGGCAGAGACAGTGTAGTGCAAGAGGGCCTCAAGGCACCAATAGAAAGAAACAGAGGCATAGAAGATCAGGAGACAGGATCCATCAATATGCTCTGTGCAAGAAACACATTTAGCTAGAGAGAAAATTCATAGTCTGAAAGTCAAAGGAGAGAGAACAATGCCCTATGTGACAGGGAACCAGGAAAAAAATAGGGGTAGCCTGCCCATTAATTGCAGAATGGATAAGAAAGACATGGTATTTTATGTGGTGGAAACCTGCTCAGCTATAAAGGAAGATAATCTCAAGGCTTTTGTAGGTAGATAGAGGCAACTGGTAATAATGCTCATGGATGTAATGGATCAGAGTCACATGGGTGAATTTTGTGTTGTCTCCATAGCATAACAAACTAAAGGTGTTAGTGGGATCCAAAATGCACAATACATATTGGGAAAGTCAAAGGGGAGGAATTATCTAAAAAGGGAAGGCAGTGGCCACTGTTAATCTATTATCATGATTTGTAACTCCTATTGTCTTCATTGTTCTGATTAGTTTCATTTTATTCTGATTTGTTTGTTTTCATTATACTTGATGGCATGAACAGCTATTTTAAAGGTGACAAAATATATAATTGCAGCCATTGAGGATGTCAAATTATCTTGTTTAGAAACCCTGTATGGCTTTCATTGTTTGTTTTGATTGATTTTACTCTATTCTGTTTTGTTTGATTGTAATATATCTGAAGGTGTAGGCAACTATTCTGAAGATAACAAACATTATGGTAGCGAATGCTGTTTTGCTAGTATCTTGAACTTCTGTATTGCTTACATTGTTCTGCTTTGTTTTGTTTTGTTTTTATTGTTTTATTTTGTTGTATTTTGTTTGATTTTACTTATCCCTGATGGTATGGGCAGTTATATTGCAGATACAAGAGGCATAATGGTAGCCATTATCAATTGCTTTTTTTACCCTGTTTAGAAGTCATGTACCATGTTCATTGCTTTGTTTTGATTGACTTTACTCTGTTTTATTTTGTTTGGTTGTATTCTTTTCAAAATAAAAAAATAAAATTTTATTTCAGATTTTTATTTTTGATAGTATTGTTTATCAAATGTGGTGAAGAAATGAAGACTTTATGACCCAGAAATCCTAAAGAAATTAATGATCACTAAAGCATCATTGCAGAAAACAGTTAAGAAAATCCAAGAGAGAGACATGTGCAACCCCCCCCAGCCCCACAGTACTGTTTAGATAATGAAAGCATTTCCATCTTATTTCACCTTCTTCCCTTTTTTTTTTGCTAAGTTAAATTTGCATTATTTAATATTGCTATTTTGGTAAAGAAATTTTAGCTTGGGTTTCATGTAATTCAGCAATTTAGTGTTTCACTATGACTCTCATGTCCCCATTCATCTGTGAAAGGTAAACCATGACAGTTCTTGGAAGAAAGAACCAAGACATTATAAATAAATGTTACCCTTGCAGAAAGTTTCCTTCAAAACTTTACACACTCAGTGTCTGAGGCAAGCCATTCGCATGTATTTGGAACTTTGAGTTTTTCACAGGAAGCAAGATAACAGCTTTAAGTGTGGTCTGCACACGTGATTGATCACCTTCTTAACGATAAGGTCCGCCACTTTGATAAATTCAACATTCCAAACAGAAGATGCACTTTCTTTATAAACCTGTAGTATATTTTCCTTTTAAATAGAAATACATGGCAATGACATTTCACAGATTAAGAATCATAATTTCTCACATACTAACTGGTGTGGTTTTACAATCACCAGTTCCATTAGAAGATTTATTTTCAAATATCTTTTTACACTCATGGATCTGTGATTTCTGTTTATTGGTAGATAACCCCAAGTCATGGTATTCCAAGGCATGAATGCAGGTTCTCAGGGTGCTGGGAACGGGAAACAATAAGAACAACCTGTAACAGGTCATGAGAGGAAGCCCCAGGTGGAACCGGTCTGTGAAGTGTCTGGCAGTGCGGAGACAGCTTGCTTTTCCTGTTGTTCTGTATTGATTTTATCACCGACACATACACCAGGACTCAAGAATAAAATGAAAACACTTTACACAGGAACAAACTGATACATACAATGCAGCACTGATTCTCTCAAATTTCCTCCAAGAAGAAAAAAGCAAATAACTGAATGCTATCACAGGCTTCATTTTATATTGATTGCCATTTTTTTAGAAACCTGAAATCAACAGGTTATGCTTTTTAATTGTCCATCTATTGAATTTTAGAAGTTAACACCAGAATCTATCACATTACACACTAGTGTATTTTGAAAATCATCTATGAACAAGGACATTCATTTGCATTTTAACTTTTGTTTATAAATGATTCTGTCTGATTTTAATGAATCACAGCGTTCGGAAGCACTATAAAGAATATCCGCATCCTCAATCGCTTTAACACCTATCTAGAAGTTGAGCGTCTCTGGAGCCCGCAGGCCGCACCTCTGTGATTCCGGCTGGTTAATGAGAGCTCCGTGCAGCCAAGGCTGGCGGGGGCCAAGCCCGAATCAGTCGCCCCAGCACTGATAAAGTGAGGCGGCCTCAGCTGGACCTGAGACCTTCCTGCGCAGACGCTGCACGGGGCAGTGCTGCTGCGGCCCGGCCTGCCGGGTGCCTGTTCTCACCGCGTGTAAGCGGTTGGTCAGTGGCTTCCTGGTAAACCTGCAACTGCAGAGAACCGAGTTAGCCGCCCACTGCACACAGCTTACGCAGAAAGTCCTCCGCTAGCGGCCTCACTCTCTGGAGAGCTCCATGTATGCCAGGGGAGGCTCCCCTCAGGCTGATGCTCAGGATCTCCTGTCCATTCTGTCCATCCTTTGCCTGGCATTATGCTATTTTTTAGAAAGCATATTGACTATTCAGATCAGTATGCAGTCTAAGTAGCCTATAGTTTTAATGCCTAATTTTGGCAATGAGTTTGGAAGACTATTGAAAGGAAAATTACAGGCTGTGTTTGAAATGTTGTTATTACTAAAATGTTTTTTATAGGAAGAAATGAAGGAACCCACCTTTCTGTGCCTGCTGACAACACTGCAAAAAGACTGTGATGTAGAGGAAAGAGATTACAAGTCTTCCACTATCGTAATAATAAGGCTTGGAAACACAAGTGTATGCACTTAAAAGTCTAACAGTCCAAAGACGTTAAGAAGGGTAAGAAAATCTTTATTTTACAGCATGCAACTATGTCTAAAACTTCCTTAGTCATTTTTAAATCTGCATTCCTGTTTTTAATGACAATACAATCTTTATTTTAAAGGTGAACACATTCTAAGTTATCTCCCCAGCCATGACTGGTGTTTGCTTTTGTAAGGATCTGTAAAAGGGGTGCGGGGGGCACCCTGACAGCACGAGCTCTTCCTACCCTGGGAGAGCGGAAGTAGACAGCACCCTTCAGAGCATGGGCATCCACAGACCTCCAGCCGCTCACGGTTTCATTCAAAAGGTTAGACCAGTTCTGGCAGCAGTGGGTCACAGACTAAAATGCTTTAAACAGTTAGAATATCTTGGGAATGAAGAAGAAATTAAGTTTTTTTAAACAACTGGTTAAATAGCTAAGATCTCTTTTACTTAGTAAATAGTGAATTGACGTGAATACTTTCAAGCAGTTAATGAAAGTGTGCATTTAGCATTATGGGTTTAAATTGCACAGTAACAGCAAGAAAGTCATTATTATTTTAAGCGTGTGGCTCTGTGCAGTACAACAAAATGCAGTAAAACCCCAAGAACGCTAAGGTCTGTGTGCCTACTCCCTCTGTGAAGGTTACCGTGCAGAGTCAGCTCCCTGGGTTATGGGATCTGACAGTGTCTGGATGATCAGAGGCCGGATCTTCGGGCCTCTCTTGCCTCCTCACCCCTTGCTGTCTGTGCTGCTCCCTGACTTTGATTTCCAGCTAGAGTGAGCTAAATGTCCTTTCTTCACTCTACGCTTCTGCAATGGTTCATGATGCTAGCTGTCCAAGAAATAAAGCCTGAATCTGGGGTTCAAATAAACTATTTCCTCTTTAACTTACATGTGTGATGTATTGATCTCTGTGTGTGAAAATGGACTATTTCATTGTATTTCTAGCTTCTTTATTTGAAAATATAAGTTTTTCAGTTTGGAAAAATGACCTCGGGTAAATCAACATCAGAGAAAATTACCTGATATTGGTAGGTTCAAATAATTTTCATATCATGCAGATATCTAGTATTCACTGTTAAGAACATATTTTTTAATTGTTATGAAGCAACAATACTGGCTTAATTCAACTTCTATAAGCACTATAGACAAGGTATGACAATAATACAAGCAAAAATATCAATGATGAAATATTTGACTCAATTCCTTCTCATGAATTTGGGTGGGTTTTGCATAATGGAAAATGACATGTATATGTTGACTGTATCTTATTAGAATTTGGATTTGTTATACCAATCAATCAATCAATACTAAACTTTTATCTTGTGAACTTTGAAAATATACAAACCTTTGAAATAATTTAATATGCATGATAAGGCAGGTAGTAAATGTTAGATGAAGGATTTGAAACAGGTTTCAACTTTTTCACACATCTAATTTTCTAGGGCCATGTGGTTCACATGCAGCACTGAAATTTAAAGACCTCTCATCTCTCTTCCACTGAAAGCAGCACCTCTGCTTGAAATGGTGGAGCATGGGAATACCACCTCAGACTTCATCCTCCTAGGACTCTTTAGCCACACCACAGCCCAGCAGTTTCTCTTTGGGATCATCTTAACAGTGATGATCTCCTCCCTCCTCGGCAACGCCCTCATGGTTCTCCTGATCCACCAGGACCCCTGACTGCACACGCCCATGTACTTCCTGCTGAGCCAGCTCTCCCTCATGGACCTCGTGCTCATCTCCACCATTGTGCCCAAGATGGCGGCTGCCTACTTGACTGGAGAGAAGTCCATCTCACCAGTGGGCTGTGGGCTGCAGATTATTTTCCTTCAGACAACTGGAGGAGCAGAGTGCTTCCTCTTGGCAGCTATGTCCTATGACTACTATGTGGCTGTGTGCCACCCACTGCGATATGCCACCCTCATGAGCTGGCAGGTGTGTCTGAGAATGGCTTTGGGGTCCTGGTTCCTGGGAGCAGCTGATGGGGTCATACAGGCTGTGGCGACCCTCAGCTTCCCATTCTGCAGAAGACATGAGATCGATCATTTCTTCTGTGAGGCCCCCACACTGGTGCGTTTGGCCTGCAGTGACACCTCTGCCTTTGAGTATGTCATGTACATCTGCTGCGTGCTGATGCTGCTCATTCCCTTGTCCATCATCCTGACATCCTACAGCCTCATCCTTGCTGCAGTCCTGCGCATGTGCTCCACAGAGGCCCGCAAGAAGGCCTTTGCCACCTGCTCCTCCCATTTGGTTGTGGTGGGTCTCATTTATGGTGCTGCCATCTTTATCTACATAAGATCCACATCCCACAGGTCAGCCAGCAGCGATAAGGTCCTGTTAAATTTCTATGCCATCTTCACGCCTATGCTGAACCCCATTATCTATGGTCTGAGGAACAGTGAAGTCCAGGGAGCCCTGAGGAAGTGTCTGAGCCCGTGTGCTGCCTTAATTCAACGTTAAGAATGCACTGTTTGAACCAGGTTTCTTGGTGTATCCTGTGATCTCGGTACTGTGGGAAGCTGGAGTTGGAACATCAGTGTATAGCCCAGCCTGGGAAAATTGTCCACCAAAAAATACATCAAACTAAAAATAATGTGCATAGAAGTTTGAATGTAACTCACTGTCAAGGCCCTGAGTTCAATCTCCAGTACTACAAAAAGAAAAGTAATCTACCCAAATTCACTAATTTTTACAAGGTGGACTTTGAAATTTTCTAGCAGAAAAGAGCACCCTACCCTACCTTTTACCAGTAGGTTTTGTTCCAAGATGCTGCATGCTTTAAATTGCTGTTGATACCAGACCTTATAATGTGATAACCTTTTCTTCTTAACTATGCAATTAAGCACTGTGACCATACTGTTTTCAGCTTGAAAATTAAAAATTCTTACTAAAATGTTTCTACACCATATGCCACGATCAGAGTGAATTAACTACGCAAAGAACCTGGAGGTTCACTGTGAGGCCTGCTTTACACTGAGGAATAATTCTGAATCAGCGGAAAGTCCTTGTCGCAGGCTTTCTTTCAGCTAATGTCAACCGGAACCTGAGCTTCCTACTAACACCTGCTGCCACCAGGCACAGCATCCTCCCTGCCAGGAGACCCCTTCCACCCTCCCCTAAGGGTGCCCGGCTGCTCTGGTTTCTGTCTCCATTCTTGGCTTTGGCCTATTCCAAACTCTCCCATCAGTGGGCAGCGGCAGTGGGCGTGCCTGACATCTTACTCTCTCCCAGCTCACTTTGCCAGGATTCCTCTACAGTTTTACATGCATCAAAGATTTACTCTTTTAAATTGCTACTGACGGTGTATTATCTAAAATGTCACTACAGGTTTACCTATTATTTTCTTGATGAATATCTCAATGAATTTATTAATCTTCTGTTGTTAAATATCTATTTTATTTTTGAAAAGCAAAATAAAACATGCTGCTACTCTTACAGCACATATACCCAAGTTGATTGCACAATCATGGACAATATATAATATTCATCAGACAATTTTGAATTTCTGAAATAAAGTGTATCTTGGGTTATTTATTATATTTTCCACATATACTTTCATTCAATGCCTTAAAATTAACTCTTTTAATTAATTGTCTATTTGCATAATATATCTAGCCCACTTCTTATATTTTCCTCAAACCTCTAGATTTGAATTAATTATGCTTTGTAACACTAGTTCCATAAATCTTGGCAAAATTATGCCATTAAAATCTGGATCATTGGTCCAGAGATACAGCTCAGTGGCACAGCATACGCATGGCAAATGCAAGGTGCTGAGTTGATTCCTGGTACAAAAAGAAATTAGCCTGGACCATTTTTTAGAAAAAACTCTGTGTTGAAACATAAATTTCAGATGCAGAAGAATAAGGAATTGGATTTATAAATGGATGTTCAATGTTCACCACGTACTTCCCATCTTTTGCTGGTAAGTGATTTGTAATTTACAATGATTTTCAAGGAAGAAATTTTCACACTTAAATAAGCAGTTCGGTGGGCTGTGGCTCAGTGTTATGACTTTGTCTATGGTGCCAGGATTCGGGTTCCATGCCCAGCACCAAGATAAATAAACTCGAGAGAATCAAAGTCAATTTTACAGTGAAGCACATATAAATACACATTATTGATATCCACAATGCTCTCATATTATTCATAATGCATAAGTATTGTGGATGTGCATAAGTACATATTTGTAAGTATATGCACATGCATTTGTGATTGTATGTATGCATGTATGTTATTTTTGTGTTTGTATGTAAATGTGTTCTTAAAAATACAAAACAAATCAATAAAAGTTCTACTCTAAGAGAAAACATTAAAAATAGCATGCTTTTACATGATTTAGTATTTCATTTGCTTACTTTTGTTATATTTTCCCTTATCTGAATTCCTTCTCTTGCAGTATTTTCTTTCTTACCTGGCATTTGGTCAGAATCGTTTCCCTGTCTTAGGTGTTGTAAGAAATGAAGGATCCCGAGTGGACACTGTCAGGCAGCACAGACCAGAGCCAGGCCCATGGGCCCTGCAGTTATTCTAGAAACGCACCTGCAGACCCTAGAAGGCACTGTGGGGGAATCTGTCCCCAGCTGAATCACCCTGCTGCAGAGTGGCTGGGGGATCTCATCCCTGTGATTAAATGTGGTTTGTTCACATGAGACAGGTGTAGTTGACTTCATTACATAACTTGTTCTGCATTCTCTTTCAGAAAAACAAGTGAATAAGTTTGTCTCTAACACAGACAGAATGAAAACCATGTAATACACTTAGAACAGCTTTTACTCAGCATTTCTTTTGTGACTGCATTCTGCTTCTTGTTTCACCTTCCTTTTCTTTTTTGAATTTTTACCACATTCTCACATGGTGGGCTCAGCATTATATATCAGTTTTGAAAAACGAAGTCAGGATTGTTGTGGAAAACATGCACTGTGCACCTTCCAGTGACAGCGACCAGGCGTCTGACTTTAAAAAGCTTGCGTTTAGTAAAGGGACAGTTGGGATAGTAAGCATCAATATCTACAGAGAGACAGCATAGGAAACTGGGTGTTGCCTCCCTCCAAAAGAGAAGGGATTAGTCAAATGTCAAGGAAAGGAGACAGAGGTTTGTGGGAAAGTCACGGATGCCACTGAAATGTGAGTTTTGACAGTTGGACTTCTTACATTAGAGTTTGGCCAGGTGAACTTGGTTTGTGGCCTCATCTCTGGGGGCCCCATAGTGCAGTTCCATAACGCAGTCAACTCAATAACTGTAAAATGCTAATGCCTGTAAGATGTTGAAAACCTGGACTGACTTCTAAAAATGTTAAAAAATATTTTAACTACTTCAGCAATTCTAAATGAAATAAATTACCTGAATTAGTTTTACTTATCCATTTAGATATTCCTTTTATTTTTTGATTATTGGGTTGATTTAAGAACTGATCAAAAATTCATTTAAACAAAATCATTTAGATACTCTCAATCCATCTTTTTAATTTTTCCCATTGTAGTAGAATCTGCATGGGAAATGTAGTTTTATTTTTGACCATGCAAATACCCCAAAGTTTCCCCCAAGCTTGCAGCAAAGAGGTTCACCAAGTCATCTAGAACATTTAAAGTTTTTTTTTAGTATATTTTAGTAGTCTTTTTATGCTAGTAGCCCAGTTGTGACACACAATGGATGTATTCACACTGGAGAGTTGGAATGTGCACACAGCCCTTTTCAATTCTTTTTACTGTTCCTTCGATTTCTTTCTGGCTCAATCCCTCTATCTCCAGATCCTCTTCTTATTTGCAAAGATCTGTCTTCCTGTTTCCTATTATCAATCTCTCTTTGATTTGGTCTTTAAATTTTTGGTTTGCTCATATAAGAAAAAACGGTGTGATATTTAAGCTTCAGGGTCTGGATTACTTCACTAAATGTTATAGTTTCAAGATGTGTTGAGATTCATCTTGAAGTCCAGCCTACATGAGTAGAGCCAGTTTTCCCATCACCATTTCATTCAGAGTCTGTTTCCTGCAATTTGTGTTTCTGATCACTTTGTCAAAGATCAGATAGCTGAATATTGCTGGGGTTGTTTCTGCATCCTCTGTTCTATTGCATTGATCTGCATGCCTATTCAATTGATTCACATATCTGGTTTTGAGCAAGTACTATGCTGTGCTTCTCAGTGAAGCTTTGTAGCATAAATTGCAGTCTGGGACTGTGATTCCTCCTGTTTTGTTTATGTCACTCAGGATTTCTTTTCTATTCTGGGACTCTGTTGGCTCCTAATGAATTTCAGGATGGTTTTCTCTAGTTCTATGAGGAATTCTGTTGGCATTTTCATTGGGATTACAATGAATCTGTGTATCTATTTTGGGAATATGACTGTTTTGACAATCTTTTTTTTCTGCCCCTCCAGGAACAGGGAATATTATTCCATTTTGTGATTTGTCCTTCAATCTCCTTTTTCATGGTATTGTAGCTTTTATGCTAAAGTTCCTAGAGTGCTTCATTGTTTCATTTCTAAGCATTTACTTTTTCTAAGTATTATGAATAGTATTGTTTTATTAATATCTGTCTCAGTGGACTCAATATTGGTTTATGGAAACATTATTGGTTTCTGAGTGCTGATTTTCTATGTTGCTACCATTCGAAAACTTTTCATTAGTTTTATAAGTCTTTTGGTGGAATATTTTGGATCTTTTATTTAAAAGATTATGTCATATTGGAATAATGTTAATTTGACATCTTCTTTTCCTATAGTATTTTTTAAATTTCTTATTCTTGATAGATTTCCCTGGCTAATGTTTCCAGTACTATATTGAATAAAAGTGATGATAGTCTACATCTTTTTCTTTTTGCTGATTTTAGAGAAACTTTCATTTGATGCCATTTGATAAGATGTTTGCAGTACTTTTATCATATATATCTTTCATCAGAATGAAATACAGTTGTTCTAAATTTTATCATGAACAGATATCAGTATTTCCCAAAGGTTTTTATTGGGAGGATTCAGATGATCATGTTATCTTTGTCATTCTTTCTGTTTATATGATATTTTAAGTTTATTTGATCCTGTTGAACTATCCTTGTATTGTGGGATGAAGCCTACCAGGTCATGTTTCATAACCTTGTTACTGATTTATTGAGTTGTTTTGGCAGAATCTCTTTGAGAATCTTTGTTTCTCTGTACATTAAAATGACTGGGCTATTTGTTTATTTGTTTGTTTTTGTTTCGTACTTGAGTCCTTGTCTGCTTACAGAATCAAGATAATGCTAGTTTCCAGGAATTAGATTGGCAATATTACTTCCATTTCTATGTTACTAAAGAGTTTGAAGAGTATTGACATTAGATCATCCCTGAAGTTCATGTAGAACTCAGTGATAAATCCACTGGGTCCTAGGCTTTTCTTACTTGGTACGTTTTTATTACAGCCTCAATTTCATTGCCTGTCATTGGATTGTTTGAAGGTTTTATATCTTGTAGGTTCAGTTTTTGATAATTCATGTGTATCCAGCAATCTATCCATTCCTTGTATTCTTGAATTTATGGAAGGAGAGGTTTTGAAATATTTACCAATAATCTGGATTTCTATAGTGTCTGTTGTTTCTCCGTTTTAAATTTCTAATTGTATTGATATGACTTTTTTCCCCCTTTATTTGGTAAGGTTGACCAACAGTTTGTCCACTTTTTAATCTTTTGATGAGTCAGCTCTTTATCCTTTGTACTGTTCTTTTAATCTCAATTTTATTAATTTCTGCTTTGGCCTTTGTAATTTCCTTCCTTTTACTATCTTTATATTTGGATTTTTCTTGTTTCTCTAAGATCACGAGATGCATTACTAGGGTTTTTTGTTTCTGTTTTTTTTGGTTTTTTTTTTTTTTTGGTCTATTTTTCTGATGTGGGCACTGACAGGTTTTAACTTCCCTCTTAAGATTGCTTTCACTTTGTCCCATATGTTCTGGGATGTTTTACTGGCATTACTTTTTGAATGTAGGATCTATCTAATTTGTTCTATGGTCTATTGATTATTCAATAGTTTATTATTTAATCTTCATGTGTATATGAATGCTATGGTGTTTTTATTGATGTACAGTTTTGTTATACTATTATCTGATGCCTGGTATGATTTTTATTACTTAGGATTTATTCATGAAAGCTTTATGGCCTAATATATGGTCTCTTTTAAATAAAGTTCCATGTGATGCTGAGAAGGTGTATTATATTGTTTTGGGGTAAACACTCAGTAGATATATATTAAGTCTATGTGTTTGAAGATATAGTTCAACTCTGATATTTCTTTTTTTGTTTTTAGGGGCTTTTTGGTGTTGTCTAGATGATCTATTTGTGATAAGAGGGTATTAATGCCCTCCACTTTAACTTTGTTGAAATTTACCTAACCTTTTACAACCAGTAGTGCATATATATTCATAATTGTTGTCTTGTCCTCTTGAGTAGTTTTCTTAACTGATAAGTTCTTTGACATTTCTACTTAGTTTTGGCTTAAAATCCACTCTGTGTTAAAATACAATTTTTGAGGAATATTGTTTTCTATTTTTATTATATTTCTTTTTGGATATATTTATATTATATATGTACATATATGTATATATATAAAACCACTGGGCTTTGGATCTTTATCAAATCTAATAAGCTGTGTCTTTGGGAAATTACAACTATTCACAGTGAGATTTATTACTCAAGGCTATTGGCTTATTTCTGTCATTGTGTTGTTTTCCTGTTTCTGTTTTCTTTTTTTTTTTCCCCCTTCTTCATAATTTCTTTTCCTTCCTGGTTTATTCATTCCATTGGACTTTTGGGCACCTTTGCTGCATACTTTTCTGTCAGGATATCCATGAGAATTTTCTGTAGTGTTGATTTTACACTTGTGAATTTCTTGAGATGATTTTTTTTGTATCAATTTTGAAAGATAGATTTATAAGATATATTAGACTGGGTTAGTATTTGTTTTGTTTTAGGGATTAAAGCACTTTGCTCCAAGTTCTCCTAGCCATTTGGTTTGTGATGAGAAGTCTGCTGTAATTTTTATGGGTTTACCTTTATAAATGATTTGTGGCTTTTATCTAATAGCTTTTAAGATTCTATTCTTGTTTTGGAATTTGGAAATTTTTACTGTCATATCAAAGGAGTAACATTTAGAGAGACAAAAAGAAGATGAGAAGCTAAAAAGTGTAAGGTAAAGGATTGCACTAGGGAGTAAAAGAAATCAACAGAATTTTGTAAAAGTTACAGAAAACAAAACAAACAAGAAGAAGAAAGGGGGAAAAAAAACAACAACCCAGAGAACAAAACAGAGGAAGAAAAAATAAAAAGCAAAAGTTCCTCCAGACCAGAAAAATAAACGTGTGAAAGAGAAATGAGTCCCCAAAATTTCCCGTGTATTTAAATTAGTGATTTCTCCCTCCGGTCTGCAATGTTGAAACCCACCCAGTGTGGGAGAGTATTGGATCAGGAGTCACTCCTCAGACCTGTTTTGTCTTGTGTGTGGAGCTGAGCCTTGCCCCTCCCTGTCGTGCTGCATGCAGTTATCAGTGAGGTGCACCCTCAGGTTATACTCCCTGCAGTCACTCCTGGTCTCTGGAGTCCTCTGTGAATGTGAAGTCATGGGCTTCTCCACCTGGCTTTACTGCCTGTAAACCGTGCAAGGCAAGGTGCATTCCTATTTATATTGGCAGACAGGGAGATAAAAGAGACCACTGCGTCTGGGCTGCATGTGGGGGGTGTCAAGCACTCTGCTGAGCTTTCAAGCCCAGGCCTTTCTGAAAGTCACACTACAGGCCTGGCTTCTCACCTCGTGGTGTGACTACTGTGTCATTCACTCCCTGCCTCCACTTAAATTTCACAGTGGATCTCTGCTAGTCCATGCCCTCCTCCTGACATCCCTTGTGGCTCTCTCCACCTGGTCTCTGCCTCAGGGTGATGCCAAGAATCCTGAAAGGAAGTTACTCTTTATTCTGTAGCTCAGTCTTAAACAATGAAGCCCCTTCCCCAAACAGACGCTGATTAAACACCGTCAAGTATGGTGGGCCCTGCACCTGGGTTTCTTCTCCAGCTCTAGCTGTCCGGGTGGAGGAGTCGCTTTTGGAGCAAAGCCTCCTGCTGCTTTGCAGTTTGCACCCTTGTCAGCCTTGGCTCCCTGAGCCTTGTGCCCTGTCCAGGCTTTCTTTCTGTTAGAGGAGACCAGGTCTGGCAGTGGAGGCCACTTTCCAGACTGCTTTGCTCTTTTCCCGGTGCTGTGCTCCATTTCTCCAGCCCCTCTAGTTTTCGGCTTTCCTGTCAGTTGTCTTCTGACTTCTGTACATCTCCTTCTTTTTCCCTTCACCAAGTCCCCCAACCCAGGTCCCTAGAGCCTCTATTTTACAGCACATCCTCACTCTGCCACTGTAATCTCCACTTTTTCATAATATATTTTATTTTTGAGCATATCAAGGGGGTCATCCCGAATCTTTTTCTCTCTTCTCTCACATGTTGAGAATTTAATTCTTGTGATTCATGAACGGCGAATATCTACCACTGTAAGCAATCTTTAAAATTAACTGTTTCTTTCATACACAGAGAAGTTTATTAATAATCGACTGGAAATTTTCCTAATAATTTAATGGAACGTTTAGAATGGCAACAATGTTAAATTTAAAAAGTCTAAGAAATTTTGGTCTAGCTTACACTTTTATGCAGTTTATTACTCTCCAGTAAGCAAAATAGTGTTCTCTGAATTACAATAATGTGAGGAAAAGCTTTTGGAATGAACAAAATACTCATTTTTGTGAATAATTTTTAGACGTTAAAAATTAAAATATACCCATCATTTTCTTGAAATCTGCATGGTTTCTTATTTAAATTGTGTACCACTGGAATCAGACTTTTTATTCCTGTACTAACACCTGAAGCAGACCTTGAACATGGAGCCCAAGAGCTCTGCCTGGGGCCATCCTAACAATTACCTAAAGCAAGCACTTTATTTGAGCATTTGTCATGTTTTTTGTATCATTTAATGTTTCCTATTTCAGTTAGGAAATTTTACCTTGCATATTCCATTGCTTTACTAGTTACTATTTACTGTCAATGTCAATGTTCTCATTCATATGTGTAATCTAAAGCAGGTTTTGCTCAGAACAGGAGAGGATAACTCTGTGTTTTAAATAATTGCAAAATTCTTCCAGAAAGTTTTATTTTAAACTTTATGTACTAGATATCTAAATATCTAAGCAATATTGTTTGACTTGTCCAGAGCCTTGAGTTTTTCAAGGAAAGTAAAACAACTTGACTTTGAATGTAGACTGTGTCCAGGCCTGGTGGTGCACACCTGCAAACCCACCACTCAGGAGACTGATGTGGGAAGATTGTCCCAAGTTCAATTCCAACCTGAACTGCATAGAGAAGCCCTGTCTCAAAAAAAAAATAGACTGTACATACTACCAATCACCTTGGAAACCGGAGGAGGATTTGCCACTTTGATAAATTCAGCCTCTAAGAATAGAAATGTAGCCGGGCTTGGTGGTGCACGCCTGTAATCCCAGCACTCGGGAGGCTGAGATAGGAGGATTGTTGTGAGTTCGAGACCAGCTTGGGCTACAAAGTGAGCTCAAGGCCAGCCTGAATGGCATAGCAAGACCCTGTCTCAAAAAGACAAGGGTTGGGGATTTAGCTCAGCGGCCTAAGCACCTGCCTGGCAAGCGCAAGGTTGTGAGTTCGATCCCAGGTGCCAGAAAAAAAAAAAACAAAAAAAAACAAGAATAGAAATGTAACTAAAAGCACATGATACCCTTTCCTTGTAAACAAAAACAAATAGCAATTACAGTTCAAGATGTTGAGCAATTAAAACATCTCTAGTTTTTCACTGGTGTAGTTTTGCTTTCCCAGCACTCCTTCCATGAAAAGATTTATCTTCAAAGTAGCATTTTACACTTGTGGGATCTGGCATTTTTAGACACTAGCAGAAGAGCTCACTTTGCAGAAGTTGTGGTAGAAGGAACCCAGGTCCAAAAATGCCTGGAAACTCAAAATATTATGATCATGCAGAACATTAGGAACATCATGAAGTGTAGCCCTAGAGGAACCAATCTGGGAAGGTTGGCTATGGAAGTACGCTCTGCTTTTCCTGTTTTTGCTTTAGTATTGAATTAGCACTGACACACACACAAGCATACAATATAAGAATAAAGAGAAAATAGTTTACATAGATGAAAAAACCATAAGTGGCTTTGTTAGTCTCAAGTTTAGTTGAAGCAAGGAAAACAAAGGTGAATGCTACCATATACTTCATTTTATTCTATTGCCAGTTTCTACAAAACCTGAAATCAACTGCACGATGTTTAATTTTGCCTTCTTTCAAAGATTAGAAAAGAAATGCCAGAATTATTTCCTTGCTTGTTTGTGACTTTTTAAAATCATGATTGCTGTGCAAAGACATGTGGTTGTACTTTACTTTGCTTCTAAATGATGCTGCATTATTTTACTGTGTCATACTTTTCTGGAGCATGTGCAAAGTACAACGATGCCCTGTGAACCAGAAAAGTAACTTAATCATCAAACAGCCCTGGAGCCTGCAGGGTCGCACCTCTGCAGTCCTCAGTCGTTAATGAGAGTATGATGCAGCCAAGGCTGGAAGGGGGCCAGAGGCCAAAACAGTCGCTCTAGGAACTGATGAAATGTGGCAGCCTTAGCCAAAAGACAGCTTCTTCACAGACAGATGCATTAGGACAGTGCTTGGGCGAGTCCACCTGCTGGGGTCATCATTCTTCCTTTACCTAAGTAGGTCACACCAGCCTCTTAACAGTTAGACTTCTGCTTCTGTGTAGTGACCAGCTGCAGCTCTGGATGTTCCCTGGGGGAAGGATGGTGAGAGGATGAGAAAATAAAGAAAAGAGAGGAAACACGAGGTCAGGTGAAGTCCCCTCTCCTGTTGGAAGAGAAGGGACTGCTCAACCACCATAGCACCTCTATGTACACACTTGGAAGGATGATGTCAATTTCAACCCCACTGCCTAGCAACTTGTTTGCCTGGCTGGCCTGAGCCCCTTGCCTCTTGGTGCTGGGAAGGCTTATTTATGTGGTTTGCTTTGGACTCTGTGTTTGCAGGTGTGGCCTTGCTTTAGCCCCACACATGATGAAGACCCACAGCTTCAACTACTCCCTACACTTCTGAATCTCTTTGTTTTTTTTTTTTTCTGAGACAGGGTTTCACACTATATAGACCAGGCTGACCTTGAGCAAACTATGTAGCACAGGCTGGCCTTGAACTCATGGCAATTCTCCTTCCTCAGCCTCCCAAGTACTGGGATTCTACGCATGTACCAGCACACCTCACTTTTCTTCTGAATTTTGAAGTCCAAAGAGCCACAGTCGCACCACTTTCTTCACTCATTTGACCAAAAGAGTCCTTGATGGCTTCTATCTCTCCCTCTGAAGAACTGAAATGTGTGCGAGCTTATGCTACCATCAGGTTGATTCTTAAGATCTGCTGTCAATATTGTTGAATAAATGATCTGCATGTTACTATGATACTTTTATAGAGCATATTCACTTTCATCTCTGTATTGGGTTAAGAAATTTACAGTTTTAATGCACAGCTTTTGCAATGACTTTGGAGGCATACTGAAAGGTAAATTACAGAAACTTCTACATTTAATGATTACCGAAAATTTGCTTGTGGGGAGGAAAAGAAGGGACCTATCTGTGCCTCCTCACACACTGCAAAAGTTATGACTGTGATTTAAAGGAGATGTGGTGAAATTTTTACAGCATTGTAAGAAACATACTTAGGAGCAAAAGAAATAGTATTTATATAACCTCTTGCACTTTGAAGACAGAGAAGAAAGCACAAGAAAATCACTGTATCTGGGATAAGAAATTTTGTAATAATTCACTAATGAGTTTTAAATTCGAATTGCTTCTTTTAATAAGATTTAGTACTTTACATACAAGATGAATTAATTCCCATTGCTAATTTCTTTTCTTTTGTATCAGAGATCGAACTCATCACCTCGTGCTTGCCAACCAGGCACTTATACTGCGGAGCTAAATCCCTGGCCCTCCTATTGCTAATTTTGACTATACTTTGAATTCAGGGAAAATTTTTAAGCAACTATGCAAAGGAATCAGTTTTGTGTAGCATTGCAAACTTTTTCACATTATATATTTCACTTTCAGATTATATAGGAAGTAACTTTAATTATATCTTCTAAATATATGAGTATGAGATCTTCAAAAAACCTTATTAATACTCATTTCACTTACTGATTCATTTAACTGACCTTCCCACTAGATAAACTAAATGCTGCAATATTATAAATCAAAAACTAGTCATAATATGCAATCATGATTCTTTAATTTATGTTAAAAAGCATGCAATTATCACTCATCCTAGTTGATAAATTAAGACTAATAGTTTCAAATTTAAAAATCACTGGAAACTCATAGATGGACATTATAATAACTTCCTTTTCTTTACCTGATGATCCTGGTGGTTATTCATATTCCTCTATAAAAACACACAAACCTCTCTTGCATGACTTGGCCAGAAGACTCACTGAAGACACAATGTCAAGGGACCTCATCATTACAGAGCTCTGACACCTTTCTCACATGCCCTCAGTCAGGCAGCAGGATTCAGCAGGATGGAAGCAGTGCAGAGGTCACAGCGGGTGAAGGAATGAACCAAGAGTGTCTGTGACAGGAGAGCCGAGGAGTGTGAGAGGGAGGGAACTGGGCCATGTGAGAGAGCAGTGATGAACTCTGAGGATGATCAGGGCAAGTAAGAAGAGACACACACACACACATGCACATGCACGCACATGTACTTGCACACAGACACAAATACCTTCCACATATGAGTTATCTGGCACAATTGAATGCGTACTGTATAAGTGGCGATTTCTAGAGTCTGAGAGGGGAGTTTCAGCTCCGTTTGTACGGAGGTTCTGTCTGGAGAGATGAAGAGAGTTCAGAGGTGGACGCCGGGCACAGTCGTATTGAAATGTGAATTCGCCTCTTAGGATTATATTAAATACACTTCATTTTAGTTGCACAGAAAGGAAATTAAGAAATGTTCTGAACATTCACAGTGATTAAACTACTGATGCTGTCTCAGCAGTTTGAAGATTGAAAGGTCTTCAGTGAGGGGAGAGGCTGGAAGACAGATGAGATCTAAATTTCAAGATGAGACTTTGCAGGCTGAGCTCCTGCAAGTGTGGAGCTGCTGGGGCAGCACCAAGCCCCAGGGAGCAGACTGTGCAGAGAGTGCAGTAGCGGCGCCGGGTGT
The DNA here is from genome assembly GCA_004365215.1 of Cuniculus paca. Classification (NCBI taxonomy): domain Eukaryota; kingdom Metazoa; phylum Chordata; class Mammalia; order Rodentia; family Cuniculidae; genus Cuniculus; species Cuniculus paca. The sequence continues at coordinate 3,383 of RJWT010005793.1, read as the reverse complement.
GCGGGTCGCAGGTTTAGCACACGAAGTGTGCAGGTGACAGGATGCTTCACTGCTTTCATTACATATGCTGGGAAATTGATATTTACATAAAAGCAATAAATGTGAACCATTATGGATTAAAAAAGCTCAGTGAAATAACTAAAGCAACGAAACTCTTGAAAGAAATACAGTTTTTATATAGTGTTCATTATGTTGCTTTTAGCAAGGATTTCATATGTAAGACTCCAAAGTCTCAAGTTAACAGTACATACATTGCACTATGTCAAAAATACATTTTCAAGGCAAGGAAAGGGTAACTGGTTTACTTAGAGAAGTATTTGTAAAATATGTAATGTATAAATATCAATAATAAAAAAACAGGCAGGCTATGCAGAACATACAAAGAGTTAAAAGTTCACACCTCCCTAATTCAAACACCCAATCCAAAAATGGGCATCTGATATGAATACACACTTCTCAAGTGAAGAATTACAAATGAAAAAGAAATACATGAAAAAAATGTTCAGCATTATTGGTCATCTTAGAGATGTAAATTAAAATAATACTGAGATTCCATCTTGCCCTATCATGAAGTAAACAGCCCATAACAAATGCTGGAAGGGCTGTGGGGAAAAAGGAACCCTTCTTCACTGTTGGTGGAGTGTAGACTGGTGCAACCACTGTGGAAATCAGCCTGGAGATTCCTTAGAAAACTAGGATTGCAGGTGCCATTTAAACCAGCTATTCTTCTAGGTATTTTCACTGAAGAATTAAAAACATCAAACCTCAGAGATATATGTGCAGCCATGTTTATAGCAGCACAGTTTGTAATAACTAAATCTTGGCAACAATGTAAATGCCCATCAACTGAGCAACTGATAAAAAAGATGTGGTTTTTTTATACAAAGGATACTACTCAGCCATAAAGAAGGACAAACTGGAGACTTTTATGTGTAAATAGAAGCAACTCAATGCCATACTCATAAGTGAAGCAAATCAGACCCATAGATGTAAATACCCTATTGTCTCACTAGTGTGAGAAACTGAACAAGTGAATAGGATCCAAATGTACGCTAGACACTGTGAACTGGAATGAAACTGTTCAAAAGAAAAGAGAAACTGTGATGAGGAAAAGGGGAAAGAAAGTAAAGGAAAAGGAAAATAAATATACATACATGAAGATAGTTAAGACAGTTATACACTTAGGTACTCTCAGTTCATTCAAAATGAAGGTTTGTGCTAACACTGTTTGAACAACATAGCACACCTTTATCTTATGCTCTGAATCTCTACTATGAAGACAACAGTATGCAATGCATTAATTATTGTTCTGTCCTACTGACCTGTTTTGAAACTCTTTCATTATTATTTTTTCTCTTTAAAACAATAAAAAGTAGACAGCTCCTCCTGCTGAACAACAGTTATTAGAAAACCAAAATTCCTACGATTTTTATAAATTGGAAAAGACTGGGGTGTGGGACACTTGTGTAACACTCCTGAGCTTTCACTGCCCAGGTGTGTCCACAAGTGGGCATTGGATTTGACCACACTTCTTTTCCCAAGAGGTTATACAAATGTCCAAGAGCAGAAGGTGATTTTACTGTGCATTAAGAAAAGGAAGATCAGAACCTCATGAAGGTAAGTCTACATACTCAATAGGAAACCTGTTATCAAAAGTAAGGAAAGAAAAAAAGAGAAAAAGAAAGAAAAAGAAAAAGAAAGAAAGAAAGATCGATCAGAAGTCTAGCAATTCTGGGTTATTGAAGAATTAAAATAGGGCACTCAAAGGGATTTTCCTGCACAATGTTTGTAGCAACACCATTCACAATGGCCAAGCATTGGAGCCACACCAGTGCCTAAAAGGAGATGACAAAAACAGATAGGCTGTGTGTGTCCAATGGAATATTATTCAGCATTTAATAGAAATAATACTCTGATACATCCTACAGGGATGAACCTTGTGGACATTATTCCAAAGATAGTAAGTAAACTCGAAAAGGTAATTATTGCATAATTCAGTCTGTTCAAGAACCATAAGAGAAGTACAGTAGTACCTCAGTTCACTAAATACATTCTCTCAAAGATTCCACTCACAAACCAAACTGGACAAGAGCCGAATCAAATTTCCCAATAAGATCAACACTGAAATTTGCCCTTCAATTTGATTTGGTTCTCACCTAGCTTGAGTTTGCGACCAGAGGCATGGGAAGAAACGAGTTCAGGATGCAAGGTGTCACTGTAACTCAAGCATTCAGAAGAAAGGGTTAGCAGGACTAAGGCAAGGGAGAAGGAGGAGTTTTTGTTTAAGGTGTGAATCCCAGCACTGTGGGCGAGGGGAGGTTCTGTAGGTGCAAGGTGTCGATGGTCGCACAAAAACGTGAATCTGCTAAATGGAACTAAAGAGCCCATCATAGCCAGCCATACATTTTATTTAATGCCTATTTTATGAAAATGAAAATTTAGGGCAAACCTATATGAGACCAATAGTCTCTCTTCTCAAAAGGACCATTCCATTAGTTCAGGTATTAGAGATTACAAAACAGATACTGAGAGATAGTTCCTGTATCATCTGCATGAAAATTTACTATTGGACCCTCCTTAAATAGCATTATTCCAAAGTGATAAATGCCTTGTTACCCACTGATACATTCAAACATTTTTCTAAGATTATAGTTATTATCGACAGGGTAATAATTTGATAATAAATAGCTCCTGAAGGAAATTTAAGGTTACTGCTCAAATGCTAGACATTTTAAGAATTTCTTCCAAGGGGCTTACATTTATCATATGGCATTGTAATGTAGTAAATTTGCTACCCAGTAAAATCAAATCATGAGACACATTCTGATGATACACTGGATGAATATTAAATACACAAACTACCTGATCCCATAGGACTTTGAGATATAATGATACTGGAAGAGTCTCAATAGAATAATTCCCCATTGAGTTGACCCTTAACACACCTAGGAACATTTTTTTAAAGCAGACAGGGCTCCTTCCCCAGTCTTGGGCCAGGGCCAGCCTGGGTGCTGTGGGCTTGGCCTCTGTGATCCAAATCCCTGTGGACTTTCCCGAGTAAGTACATATGGAGACAGCAGACCTCCCCATGTCAGGACAGCCTGGACTCGTGAGGTCTCCGAGTGCCCACACAGGTGTCACTGCAGAGGAGTACAGGGATAAGAGGTGAGTGTGTGGGCTGCCCGGAAAACATTCAGAGAGGATTTGTGGAAAACATGGCTGTGTTCACGAGATGTACATGAGACTATGATCAACCAGTCTCATCCAGATCTGTGAATAGAGATGAGGAATGTACAATAAATGTGTGTTTATGTATAGTTTTGTATGAAACTCAGACTGTAGAAAGTTTTTAAAATAACAAAATATGAGAATAATTGTAAAAC
>RJWT010005792.1:0-30311 GCA_004365215.1 Cuniculus paca | reverse complement strand
ATATTATAAAATAGAAGCTAATTATTAGTATATGTGCTTTATTCTAATCCTACTGCTGTCATTTATGAGGTCTGTGGTGTGTTGTGATGGTTACTAAACACCAAAACTTATCATCAACTTCTCACCTCACTGGTTCACATAGAAAAAGAGGAAGAAGGGTCCTGAAGAAATACCCTAGCAAACAAAAAAGAAAAGTTATTTTATGTTTAGTGATAAGATAGCTTAATTACTGGTTGTGGCTTAGCCATTTAGATGTTGGAAGAGGGATACATAATTTATGAATAAATGGGAAGTAACTACACTCATATTAAAAAAGGAAAGAAGAAAGAAAGAATTCTACTGCCATGCTGAGCGACCTGTTTGCTAAATCCCACTGTTGATTTCCAGTGAGTACCAGGTCAGGAGAGGAGCTTGCTCTATTTTCAGGCTTGTAATGCTACATACAAGGGACAGAAATATTATGTTTGATGACAGTCAGGATTTCAAGTTTTGCAACAAAACTATAAAAACAAAATCCTACATTTCATTCCTCACATTGGCTTTTTAGGTGTTCATGGAAGTGTTACCTGTATATCATAATGGTGAAAGGATGGTAATACTGTACTTCTAGAATGAATTTTAGTGAAAACATGTTTGTTTTTAATTTTAAACTCCAGCCAAATGATTAGTGGTCATTTGCTTTTTTCTTATAGAAAAATAGGATGTCCTGATTATTCCAGTCCTCGATAGTGGTTTTTTTCACTGCATCCTTACTGTAGGTGACATTATTAAGTAAGTATAGACATTCAGTCATCATCACAGTAAATTATTCAAATTCCAAAGGAGATAGATAAATGAAGGAGAGGGATAGCAATCATTAAAACTTCTGCAGAGATTAAAAAAAATTACTTACCAACATTGCTTTCATCTTCAGTGTGTTGGCAAAAAGAACAATGTTAGTCATTCACATATAAACTGACAATATAAATTTCTGGGGATTGAGGATTGTTTCCGATTTCTTTTGGATTTTTGTCACCCAGTAACTCTCTCTCTCTCCCTCACACCCTTTGTCCCACTTACTCTCTCTCTTTCTCTCTCTCTCTCTCCCTTTCTCTGTCCTTCTTATCCTCTGTCCCTCTTACTCTCTTTGCATGTATATATATAAATGTATCTACATGCATATTTATGCAAATGTGTATATATACACACATATGTATGCAAAATATATATATTAAGTAAACTTGTTAAATGTATATAAGATAAATATATGTTAAACTTGTATATGAGATATATATTACATATACAGCAGGCTCCCCTTATCTACCGTTTCACTTTCCAAGGTTTTAGTAACCTGTGGTCAAATTGTGGCCCCAAAATTATAAACCATTTATAATATTTAAATTGCTCTCCATTCTGAATAGCAGGATGAAATCTCATGTTTCTGCTCTGGTTCAACTTTATCCTCCTGAAACATGAATCAGCCCTTAGCAAAGGGTGTCCACATTATATGCAGTACCCCTTCCACCGGTCACTTACTAGCATTCTCTGTTACCAGATCTTATGTCTCCAAATTGCAATGCTTTATGCCACCCTGATTTTAATAATGGACCCAAAGTAAATAACTAGTTATGGTCACAATTCAGATACACCAAACAGAAGCCATCAAAGAGTGCTTTATATAAATGAAAAAGTTAAAGTTCTAGACTTAAGCAGAGGAAAATAATTGTGTAGTGAGGCTGCTAAGATCTATGGTAAATTATTGTTGTTAATCCCTAACTGTGCCTACTTTATAAATTAAACCTTGTCATAGTATGCTTGTGTAGGAAAAAATAAACACTGTAGGCTTCAGTCCTATCTACAGTGTCAGGCCGGCATCCACCAGGGTTCTTGGAATGCATTTCTACAAAGATAAGGGTGAACTATGGTAATTTTTCAATGTATGTTAAATATGTATGCATATGAGATAACTTTATCCTTCCATCTATTCCATCTAACCATTCATCCATCTATCCATGAATCCCCTTGAAGTATGAGATTAATAAATGGCCATTTTTCTCCTAGGTGGTATACTAAAACTTTTTTTATTTTAAATGGTGTTTGGCGGTGATTGGGCATTGATATAGGTATTTTCATGGATTAAAAACTTACAAGAATGACTGAAATGTAGGGGAAAAAGATTGGGGGTGGAGAAAGAGTATAGGATTATCAGATTAATTTGTAGCAATTGGAACAAATTGTATCATGAAGTATGCATTTTACACTTTACTTTTTCCTTCTGTTAATTGTGGATCGTATTTCTTATCACACGTACCCCAACCTGCCCTTCCAAAACAACTGCCATACGCTTAGTATTTTATAATTCACTACATGCAGAAGCAGAAAAAGTGAATAGCCTTTTTCTGTGTGTTCTTTAAAGAAGGAAAACTTTCCTAGAGATCTCCATTGTAAATGTCCCTTTGTATTTCATTGACAGAAGCTGTGGCATCTGCCTGCATTCCATCCCATCACTTACAAGAGGGGAGAGCCTTTTTTTGAGGGAGAGAAACGGGACAGTGACCAGTTCAGAATAAGAATAGATAGTCTTCCAAAACTTCTCTCCTCAATTCCAAATAAAAAAGAACCTTCTGACCCATCAAAGTTTGATGTTTATTAGAAAGTCATAGGGCTGGGGATCCAGCTCAGCAGTCTAAGCGCCTGCCCGGCAATCACAAGGTCATGAGTTCAATCCCCGGTGCTGCAAAAAAAAAAAAAAAAGAAAGAAAGAAAGTCATTGCAAATTTTGTCATCCAAATTCTTTTTGATACTGAAAAGGGACAATGGTGTTTAGAACTTTTCAATTTAAATCATTCATTATTGTTCAAAGTATAAATTCACAAAATATAAAGAGCCTACCCTTATCTCCTAGGAAAGTCCAAATTCTTAATTTGCTCCTATCACTATTGTTTCCCAATTAAACAGCCAAAAGAGTCTGTCCTTAGAATGGATTAATGACCTGCAAAATTCCATTTAAACATAGCCACTCTTGAGTTTTATTAGTGGAAAAATACAAACTGGTCTGTGGTCATGGATTATTACAGATTCACTCCAGACTGCTGAATTGAACTCTGATGAACCTGCGACACTCTCCATTAAACCTCAAAATGAGCTTTCTCTTAATTGGGGAGTAGGAAGGGAAAGTAAACTGGTGGCTGGTAAATGCCAGATTTGTGAATGAATGATTTTTTAAATTTTGGACAGAGCGTTGAAACATTTTTAGATAGGTATTAAAATGAAGGGCAAGGCACTGGGAAAAAAATTAATTTTTTTAATTAAACCCTGCTCTGTTCTAGGTATTAGATATATAATATTTTAAATATTTACAATATAATACAAAAGGAAGGTAGTATTATTGTTATTTTTGGATGCTAAAGTTGATTTTAGAAAGGTTAAGTGACAAGTATTGGAGTAAATAGCTATGGATCTAGAGTCTAAATGAAAACATTTTATAGATATTTATTGAACTGAGATATATATAGTGAAGGAGTCAGACATGATTTTTGCCTTTCTGGGGCCTGCAATCCAGTGAAGAAAAGCAATAATAAAGAAATTCTTATAAAAATATACATTAGTGTGAGTTATAACTATTATGAGGAAAACAGCACAAGGTATTCTAATAGGGGATGTGTCATTGGACTGCTGGAACATGTAAGTAAAAATATGAAGAATAAGGTAGTGTTCTCCAAGTAAAGAATGGAAGGAATTCTGGTTCCTATGAGGAAATGGCCTACATTAAGGATCTAATAACTGGTCGGTGTGACCAGAGTTTAGAAATTAAGGGATAGTGAGATGAGGCTGGACAACAGAGAAGAACTCAATTTTTGTAGAGCTTTATGTGCCAAGCCATAGAAACAGATTTCTATCTAAAATCCGGAGGAATATCACTGAAGCAGGGTGATGTCATAATTAGATTTATGATTTGCAAAATCATACCTGTTCCTGTGTTAGAAATGAATTGGAGGAATTTCTTTCATATTTAGAACATTCAATAAATATTTTAAATCCCAATGTTATGTGTCTAATTAGTGTTGAGTAAATTATTGAATAAATTGATTATGGACTGAATGTCAAATGATGCTTTAAAGGCAAAATAAATTCTGGTAGTCAATACTGGAGTGAGAAAAACCTAAGATGACTCTGAGAAAGTATTATAGTATGATTCTAAAGACAAAGTAAAATTTATCAACCCTGATTCTCAATACTTCAGAATATCAAGAATTATCTGCTGAAATGAAATTTCCTTCTTATTTGGATATCTTAGTTTTCTGTATGCTGAATGCCTCACTACTTGGCAAGTAATTTTAGAGTGGAATAAAGTAGGAGCTCAAAGTGTGCCTTTACAGTAGTTTTTAGAATTCAGAATTATAGCTGATCAGTCTGCATTCTGTGTGCCTGCCAGTACAGACAAAATGTACAATATTTAACATTTTCCACTTCTTTTTCTCCTAAGCAGAGACGTTAGTAGGCTAATATATTATGAGGGATGTGTTGATGACTCAGGAAGAAATTACTCCCAGGAAATAATATGTACATTCACTTGTGTGTAAAAACAAGCACTTGCTCTCAAGTGGTCATTTACTCTATTTTAAGACTTTTCGGCTTACTGGCCCACAAGTGAAGTCTCAACATAATTAAAAATGAGAAAATAAGTAGATAACAGAAATGAAAGGTTACATCAAAGATCATTGAAGCTGCTGCTTTGGCCCGAATATGGCCCCCCAAATTCGTATGTTTGAAACTGAACTCCAATGACAGTGTTGGGAGGTGGATTCTAATAGGAGGTATAAATTTAGGACCTGAGGATTGTACTTTCATGAATGGATTAGTGCTGTTATCAAAAGCCTGCTCTAGAAAGACTGAGTTTGCTCTTTCTGACATGAGAACACAGCAAGAAGGCCTTCACATCACTAAGCGCTGGTGTCTTGATCTTGAACCTCCCAACCTTCAGAACTGTGGGATAAATTTTCCTTCTTTATAAATTCCCTGGTGTGTGGCATTTTGTCATACAAGGACAAAATGGACTAAGACATCCACTCACTTTTATAGTTCAAGTGCAGTATCCTTAAGCAGTCGTGTTCCTTGGCTTTGACCTCATCAAGGACAGATAATGCCTTTCCCCACTGGACACCCACATCTGCTAACTCCAGGTCAAACACCTGTGATAATTTCCTTGCGAACAGGTCCCTATCTAAAATGGGTAACTCGTCTTTGTCCTCTCTGACAGGCTTTTGATAAACAGACATTTGACTATGCTGTCCTGCCTGTTTATAATATTGTTTGCTGTTCATTTCATACTTTTCCTTCAAAATATGGTGATCTTCCCTTTGTAGGGCAGCCTTTCTCGAATTTTCTTTTAGGCCAAGTTAGATTATATTCGCCTTTTCTCCACCCTCTAAGCACGGTGACATTTATCACAACTGAAATTTTACAATCATTTGATTAATATCTACTTTGTGAGTTCCATAAAGTTCACAACAATATCTGTTTCTGTTTAATGGAATCCAGGATATATGAATGCAACCAAGCGAAGGCAATTGACAACTCCATCAGTATCACAATAAAATAGTATTTTAAAGATTTTTCTTACCAAGATTAAGTTTATTGTGAAATATGTCTCATTATTGGAATGCTATACAAAGCTATCCCCTTTTTCACATAAATCTACTAAAATCCTGACAACTGACATCTTTCAGCCATTAATTTCAGCATCTTGTCTGTGACCCATACTTAGAAATTTATGTTACATCATAAGTCTGTACCTACAGGCATTATATATGAATAAAAGTTTCATGATAAACTTCTTTTTTACTATAAAAACTCCCGTTCTATTACAAACAAAGATGCTGAGCATAAACCCCAAAATTGATTGTAGTTTCCAGTAATGGGTCATGATGGAATATTTGAAAAGCACTTAGATAAATTGTTCTAATTAGGATTCTTCCCCATTACAAAGTAAATCACTCAAAATTTAAATTACCTTCCCATTGATAATATTACATATGCTTTTTATTTTCTTCTTTGTACTATTCTGTCCTGTTCACTCCCCCTTTTTTCTTTACAATTCAGTTTATTACATTTGTTGTCAGAGAGAGATTAGAGAAATAAAGTTCCTTACTAGTTTTGCTATATTACTGGTATAATATATATATCCCTGAAATTATAGCAGTCTAAATTTTTGCTTTTCTCTAATTTAACTCACACTGGTCTCATCTTGCCAGATTACTCATCTCTTAATTTTCAAATAATTTTCCAACTTCTGATTTGTACATGAAGAGCTACTATGTAAAACTGCTTTTCCAGCACTTCTTTAGTAAAGTCTCACCCATCAACATCTTATAAATACTCTGAATACTAGTACTGTGGGTGTCTTTTACAATTTAGATTATCACTTTCCGGCCAGGAAATGCACTTTATTTCAGTATGTATAGTATAAAATACATTGTGTTGTTTGTGTTCAACATTGTTTGTTAGTATCATTATCAACATAGTAATGTTATTAATAGCATTGTCAGAAACAACAGCAATCACCAAGATAACAGCCTTAGCAACAGTGGCATTTACAGTATGCTATTATATTAATTATCACAATGGATCTGACAGGCTGCTCCTAAGAATTCACATTGTGAATAGTTTATGATTTTAAACTCAGGAGGAAAGCTAGAGGATGCATCAATCCTAATATACCCTTGTCTCCATGTACCTCCCTCTTTTTCTGAGTTTAAAAAAACAAAGAGGAAAATGATAAGACCATTACCAAGCAAAATTTATTAATGGAATTAATAAGTTGTTAGCTCTGTAATAAAGGAATATGACAAAGAGTTTGTAATTTTTTGCCAGGCGTGATGGCGCATGCCTGTAATCCTAGCATTCGGAAGACTAAGGTAGGAGGATTCTTGTAGTTTGAGACCAGCCTGGGCTACAAAGTGCGCTCAAGGCCAGCCTGAACTGCATAGCGAGACCCTGTCTCAAAAAGACAAAAGCAAAAAAACAAAAACAAAAAAAAACAACAGTTTGTAATTTTTTTGTTCCATAATGTCCTTTGGCTGGATACAAGTAATTCATCAGACAGAAATATATATACCCAATAAGATGAAACCGGGAAAGGAAAGGAATTCTTGAATACTTAATATTTCTAAATATGATTCAGTTGAGAAAATATTTCCCTCCATTGGGGAAAAGAGTGGTATATCACCCACTCAGCAGCTTTTATGATTTGGTATGTGTGATGACCAATAGGAGTGGGTCATTATCAATGAGGTGTACTTCTGATCTAAATGGTAGAACTGAACTTAACAAAGGGATTTTTTCCCCTTTTGGATAGATTAATAGCTGATTGCAATTTATGAAAAGAAGTTCTAATTCCGAGTCTAAAAACGTGTTTATTTACCATCCATAGTTTGCTTTTTAAATTCTGTGTAACTGGACAGATCTGAATATTTGGCAAGTGAATTGTCCTTAATGTTTGAAGGTTTCTGGAAAGTATAAAGTTATCTATTTGATTATTTGCAGTTTTTAGTGACCCTAGAAGAAACTGCCTTATAAATTCTACCTTTACTCTTAGTTATCTGAAATAATTATTAGATAAAAATGTATTTGGATTTTGCCATTATTCTTTGATAGTCTGTTACCAAACTAGCTTCTATCAGTTATTGATGAAAGCAATGAGTGTGTGAAATAAACACTGGAAATAATTATGGCTAAATACATGACACATAATCATATAGTTTCTGGGGGTGGCACTGGAGATTGAATCCAAGGTCTTGTACTAAGTTATATCTGTAGTATGTATGTATGTATTTATTTACTTTTTAAAGAGCAGAATATAGCTGAATATATTTATTGGGAGAAAGAAATAAAGCTTCTGTCAGAGAGACAGAAGGGGTTTTATTTATTTAGAGACAGAGTTTCACCAAGTTGTCCAGGCTAGCCTTTAGCTTTAATTCCTTCTGCCTTAGCCTCTCTAGCTTGGACTACAGATGTGTACCTGTGAGCTCAGCAAGATAATCTTGTTTTGTATTTATTTTTGGTATTGTAAGAGTTAAATCTGGTTAACTAGTTAGAGAGCTAGTGATATGGTTCAGTGATAAAATGCATGTCAAGCATGTGTGTCTCAAAGTTTGGTTGCCTATATTCCCCTCACAATTCATTTGCATTGCTATGCTTTCATGTATCATTGTATTTTATGTTTACTTATTTAAAATTGTGTTGGACTTTTTGAAAATCCCAAGGACAAACTCGTATTAGTCTTTATTCCAGAGGGTTTGTAACACATGGTTTGTGAGACAAATTACCTTTATCTTAGGACTTAGGAATTTAGTATACTGGAGTATATTTAATATTGTGCTTCAGTTATAAAAGGGAATTTAGAAAATTAAGTAGAAAAACAAATTCAAGGTTTTAATCAAACAAGAATTTTAGAATTGAGTTCAGCTGATTCAACCTGAGCTGTTATTTTCAGGGAACCTGGCTTTCAATGCCACAGTATTACTTGGAAAGAAAAGCAGTTAGTGAGCAGTTAAAAACAAATAAGAGGGGAGAATTTTTAATCTTATACTTTTCATAAAAATGAGCAGCTTTGTTCTAATACTCTTGGAAAACTCCTAAGAAGTTACGCACACAGAGTCAGATAGAATGTACATTGCAGACGGCTGTGCCAACCTTACTGGTTCACAGATGGCAAAGTGTTAACACAAACCATCATTTCAAGTTAAACTGTAAGGCCTAGTATTTAGTGTTTAACTCACGAAATATTTTCAGACTCACTTAGTTATTTATTTTTACTTCTTTCTTGGGGAAATGCAGAATCACAGTAGTGCTCTTCTTTGCCCTTCATGGTAAGGGGATTTGAGGCCTAGTTATGTTCATAGGACTCTCCCAAGATGGCAGATCTAGAGGAAGAACTCTGGTGTCTCAACTTCCAGCTCTGGCCCTTACCCATTATCTTATGCAGCATCCAGTGTTCTCATATGATCTCTGCTCATGCATTTATTCCATTAAAGCACTGTGCTAACTACTGGGATTCAAGAAGAGATGAAAAGTAAAATTATGGTAAGTGAGCCCGAGGGACAACATGCTGCAGTTGTTTTGGGATTAAGTTCTTGACTACATGGGAAAGGACAAAGGGGCTTTGATATTTCTAATGAGTACTTACGCCTTTTTATCTTTTAAAAACTGTGTTCTCACAGTGTGTAGTACAGTCAGTTCTTAAAGACATCTTCTCTTGAGAGAAAACAGAGATTTGCCCCAAATCTTCCACAAGCTTCTCTCAGTATTTGGTCGTAGCTATTAAATGAAAATTTATCACAATCTAAAGAACTGGACAGGTCTTAAAAACCCTCATGGTACCCACTGACCAGGGGGGTTCCTCTCTTTGTTACTTCTCAGTTGCTTGGCACATTCCTGGGACGTACAACAAGCCCCCATTAGAAGGGATTATATGATGAGTCAACAAGCGTGTGAAAGATAGCAACCAAATGGTGACTCCCAATTACACGAAAAATTACTGTAATCACCCCTGCTGTAACACCCGTCTGTTGGCAAAGTGGTTGATCCCCTTGAAAAGCACTCAAACAAGGCTCAGTGTATTAAATAAAAATCTCAGTTCTGTGTGTAATCATAAAAATTAACAGTTACTTTAAAAAAATTTCTAATTAGAGTCCTAAAGGGAAACATACTAGGCTATGTAAAGTAGTTATTTTGGAAATGTTTAACCTTTTGAATGTATTTCAGATAGCATTTGTGTTGCCAGATTTGTCAGCCAGGAATTCACTAAGCAGATTTGTCAGGGACTGAGGCCATAATCTGCAAAACAGACATCGGCACAGAGATTGAAGATCAAGAAAATTATATGGTTTTGTTGGCATATGCCAAGGTTCCTTTTTAAAACTAAGTTTGTTTTGTGTGGTCTGTAACCAGAAGCAAGCACTATCTTTTTTGGTCTTTAAAACAATAGCATTTACTGCTGGGAAGGAACAAAATAGTTTCATTCACACACTTGGGGTGTGGGTGGTGGTGGGGATGGCCAAGATGTTGACATTACTCTTCTCATTTCAGTCTACAATGTAATTCACACGTATAAGTTGTGAATGAAAAATCAAGGTCGCAAGAGCTCTGAGTTCATTTTCTTCTAGATGTGTACTGAGGGAACTGGCCAGATCTTTCTTTTTGAAAAAAATTGTCCTTATTATGCAGGGCACAAAAATTATAATCAGGCTTCCTTTTCTAGCCATGGATGACATCTTTATTTCTATAAAGCTTTCTATAGGCAGTTTTACACTTACAACATCAGTGACCAAAAATGGACTGGTACAGGATTCCTGAGTCACTGTTGTAACCTTTGACAACCTTGCTAGGTAGTCGTGAGCAAGTTATGAAATAACTCTGAATTTTCATTTCTTAAATATGGGTGTGAATCAGATAGTCTCTCAGAGTCTTTGACTTCTACAATTATCAAATTCTGTAAACATTAGACCTAAGAAACTGTAAATAGAACCTTCCTATTTGCAGCATGAAAAAGTACTCTATATTGCCGTAATATATTCTTAAACGTTTAATAGAATGATGGACTGCTTCCCCAAACAGCTAGGGGGAGGCATCCTGCTAGAAAAATTAGGAAGATATGGAATTCTATTAAGTCATATGTAGGGATGCTTTTTTTTTTTTTCCTGATTTGTGGAGTTCTGGGGACAGATTTGGGTATTTACAACAGCCAAATATAGTAATAACATTCCAGCACATTTACACTTTTCAAATGATTGTGTATGAAGTACATAGTTATACTTCATAATTTTAACAATACTGTAACAGAGAAAGCCTAGTTCATAGATAACCCTGGGACACAAAAAATTAATTTACCTTGATGGAAAGGGAGTCACACACAATTTGTTTGGGAACTTTCAAAGGCGCTTACACTAAAGCTTTTCCAAGCCACTTTTAAATTATATCTTCATCACACAAATGAAATATCGCTCAGAGAATCGCTGACTGAGAGAAGTGGCAAGCAGTCTTCCCAGACTTTATTCAGTATTCACATCCAATCACATGGGTAAACATAAATATATCACAGTGCTTATTCAAACTCTCACAAGTTATCTATATAAAGACAAACTACCATATATTCTCTGAAATAGATTTTTCCCACATTCCCCCTTTCCATTTTGCATACAGCATATTAACTGTGAAATTCATCCTCTTTTTTATAAAAAGTATATTATAAGTCCTTCCTGGCTCTACCTATGTATTTCCATGTATTCTTCTGACAAAATCTGACCCAATGAGACAAAGTTATTGGCAAATAAAAAGTCTAGGAAGCATCTGAAAGCGGATGTGAGTCTGACACCTGGATTCCTGCCCTCAGTGAAGAGTAGACTTTCCACCCTGCTGGGGTCCTGGGACTTCCTGGAGGAAGTCTTTTCCAGTCCAGTCTGCCAGTCTTGGTCCTCTGCAGTGCCTAAGAAAAGGAAAGGACATACCTGCCAGGCGTGTGTTCATGCTCACACAGACACTAGGGGGTGTCCAAGGACCAAATGTGTTTCTCCTTTCCTTCAGACTCCTCTCCTCGGTGCTCGTAGGTCCAGCTAACTTAAAGTGCAGGAGCTAAGGGAAAATCCATCCAATTAATTCCCGGCTTGTGCCAAAATGAATAATGTGGGGTCAGTTTCATCATCAGGCTCCGATTCCCTTGGATCTCTGGCAGCAGTTGTAACCTCAGGGTTGGGAGGCGGGACCATCCCGTAGTAAAAGCTACAGGTGACAGGGAGTCCGGTACTCGTACCAAATGCTTTTTACCTGTGTGTTTGCCAGAATTTACATGCATAGAAAAGAGGTCATCACTTTTTTTTTCTTCAGTGTGTTTCAGTTTAGATCTGTCCACATTAAACCAGGATAGTGGGTAATTGTGAGAAGGGAGACCTCTCTGCCTTCTTATTTTACTGTGGTCCAAATTGCTTTCTAATGTAGATTATTTGTTGATTATTACTTACCAGAAAACATTTGCCCTTGCTACTGTAGACACCTTCAGACCTTTGGGCTTGGGTCTCCTACTGAATACCTATTACTTCTTAATTATGATGGTTTAATAAGATATGTCTTTCATTTTCATCTCCTGTCTCTCTTCCCCTGTAATTCTTCTCCCTTTGCTATTGGTCCCTAAGGGCATGTTACCAGCTTTTCTTTATTGCTCCCATCTTCCCTTCGCCCCTCCTGGTGAATTAAAAAAATAAATAGAATGATTTTAAGGATGACAACAGTAATAATAAAGCCAGGAATTGCTTTCCAGCTAAATGCACTGATTGGAAGTCCTATCGAAAATCACATAAACCTAATTGAAGTAGTCAACCCCTCCCCATACAGGTCATGCTATGCTGTATTAAAATGAAGGTAAAACAAAGCTTGTGACATTTCTGAATTTCCCAGACTCACTTTTCCTGAGACATATCGATAGTATTGACAATAGTATTGCCTTGTGCTTCCCAATGACCTGAGCTGTCATTTGTGGTACTGGATAATTCTTTCTTAATAAAACCTTATTGTATCCTTTACCTATAGAAAAATAATCATGTTTTAACATGCAGTAATTGAAAATTTGGAATAGATAAAAATTGTAGCTATTCATTAGCCAATACCACTGATCATTTAGATAATATGAATACTCTGTGCCCATTACAGTAGCTGTTAAAGATTTGAATATATTTCCTAAATTTCTGGAAGTATTCGAATTGCTCCAGAAATATCTTGTGGGAAATTATCAGGATGGTTGGGTCTGTATAAAAAGATCTACTATTTGAGTTCAATTTGAACCATTTAAGTAGATTCTTCAAGAGTCATTACTTGGCCCTAAGCTTTATTACTGAAGTTTCTTATGTGAGATGGAACTATCAGATTTGATGGCAAAGCACTAGCAGCTGGGAAACTGCTCTTTCTCTCCCCTCTCATTTCCCAAACAATGTTTGCACTGATTAATACTATGCAACAAGACATGACGCAGAGATTGTGTTGGCATTGTGTTCTGATGACCCCACACATTGTGTGCGCTCCGTGGTTCCTTTTGCTGTTCATAGTTATATGGGCTTATCAGAAATTACATGTCAGGCTCCCAATGAGTGTAATTGTATGCTGATTGTGTATAGTTTTTTAAACCTCATTATTAGCCTTGTATGCAAACCAAATAAAAGGGAAGTTTAAAAAAGGAAAAAGAAAATAGCCTCCACTGGACGTCATGTCAGAGCCCAGGTGTTTGAGCCTGGATGCAGGGGGGAAACAAAATGTTCTCTCAGGGACATCTGCTATAGCCATGTGCTTGAAAAAGGCCCTAATGAATGGAGGGGGAAGGAGAGAAGTGGTGAGGGCGTGAGGGGAGAGCTCCCTGGCTCCGCTTTCTCCTGACTCTGTTCTCTTCCTGTGCAGGATTCATTTAATAACAACGCAGGGAGGACACTGAGGGATGTGGTGTGCGTGCCCCCATTCATTTCAACTTTCATTAATTGGTGCCCCCATGGCAATTTCTCTGAGTTCTGACCCTCTCCTTAGAATCACTCTTTTAGCAGAAAAACAAAAACACTTCAACTATGTAGCTACAAATTCAGGGGGGAAATGGAAAGAAAGATGAAATGAACAGTGTTTTCTTTCCCTTCCCAAGGCTATGCCCTTCTGCCCATTTACACCTGAGCAATTTATTGGACACTTCTAAAATAGTTATTATCCAGGGTGTACATTCTTTGGACTCACAAGCAGGAAGCTCAGCAGGGAATGTTGAAGTATTACATACCAAGGACGAGGGCCATTAGAATTAGACTCGCTCTAATGTGGGAAGTACTTAGTTCTCTTCTTAAAACCTTTAATCAGTATACAGTGGTTCAGTACACAGATGTTAGCACCAGTGTGAAGGCTCTCTAATTGTAATTTAAGTTATCCCTGCCTAAGGGCTCCCAATCAAATTATTAGACTGTTGCAGTGAATCTGTGGCTCTCGGTTGCACCTTGTGAGGGGGTATTTTCTGGAATGGTGAGAAACAGTGGTTTCTCCTGGGAAGCAAATGTACCATTATGGACTTATTAGGTCTTTGATTAGATCCACAGCTGATAAGTGTGTAGACTTTTCAAGAGAAAATATTGTAGTTTATTTCAATCTGCTTCAATCAGCCATTGGGTTTCAGAAAAGAAAGTAAATGAAATAGAACTAAAGGCAATATGCGTGCTTTTGTTTTTTTTTTTTTTGAAAAGTGGTTGTTAAATTTATTAATCAATCTTTATAAATTGCCATTAGCTCTTCAAGCATTAGAGGTTAAGGCTTTAACAATTTGTTTTGTTTGTTTCTTGTTTATCCTAATCCCTAAAGATGCTTTTTATTGACTGGCAGTCCAATTTTCTGACTGGACGGCCAAAACTTAAAGAGTTAAATATTCAGAATGATAATTAATTAAGTGGTCCTAGAAAGTAAACTTCTCACGTTTCTTTCCTGAAATTCATGTTTATCTGATTTGCTTTAATAAGCGACTTGCTATTGAACTAGTTTTCCCATACTTTAATTTGAAGATAATTACAGTACTATAATTCACATTTCAGATACACATTAACTTTTCAAAAGATATCCAGTCAGATACTTTTACCTCGCATTGCACTTATTTTTTAGGAAAGTGTAACCTAAAGAATAATTGGTGGGTTGCAGTAATATCTTTAAAGTCTTTCTATCATGAGGCACTTATTTGATTTTAATTGTAAAACCATTGGTCATATCGAGTTCATTTCCCATTCATGTTGATTTCATGGGTCTCTCCATTAGTATTCAATTGCACAGTAATTAGTCATTAGTTCACCGTGATGTCTTCAAGCATATGTACACTTATATTCTTATTTTCCATTCAGTTTCTGGAATCATTTGAATTCTCTGTTTCTTAAAGAAACAAAAGTCATAAAAAATAAGACAAAATGCAGATCGTGAATTTATTAAATATTTTGCCAAACAGCCCCTAGTCAAGGCAGGCAAAAGCTTGATGCATTTAAAATGAGGTGTGTGGCAGCTGCCCTACCATGCTACGAGAAGTACTAAGATGTCAGAACCTGGGACCCAAAACATTTGTGATCAAGACAAGCTGTGTAGTGATATTTCAGGATGGTGCTTGATCCCGTGTACACCTGGCTAATTCTGATTAAAGCATCTTCAATTTCTGAAGAAAGGTCAAATTCCCAACTTGTTACTAAGCTGCAATAATGTATTGAATTTTGTCATTTTAACTAACTGGCTTTATAGATCTATTTTCCTTTATAGGAGGAAAAGTGTTTTAAAAATATATTGTCTATGGATTAATTAATTCCAAATTTGCTGTGTTTTAAGATCACATTTTATCTAAGGTACTCATTTGTTTAGCTCCCGTGAAAAGTAAATATGTCATCTGTCATAGTCTGTCACAAGCTTGCAATTTAAATCCATTAGAAGATTGTTCCTGCTTTTTATTTGAGCTGGCTTCACATCGTTGTCCTAATTAAATTGGAATTTTCTATCATTTAAATGTTAGACTTGAGAATGAAATTATTTTTACTCAGGTGGTAATTTGGAGTTCTCTTGGTAGAACTCAAAAATACTGCTTTCAGACTAGTTGAGTCAGTGTTCAAGAATCCATGATTGCTCAGCTCATTTGCATTCATTCTTCATATGAATTAAGAAGCTAGAGAAGTTAGGTCCCCAAGTTAAATGATCTTTTTCCAAATAGACCAGTTCTGCAGTGGACTATTTTTATCCTCCATTCTTTTTTTTAGTGTGAGGGCTAAAGGTACTTTAATACTTATAACTTGTCTTTAAAAAAGAATTTTATGCAATAGTGTACATAAATGCTTCTCAGATTTTGATGTGCAAATGAATCTCTTGATAAAATGCATACACAGTCTCAATGAATCTGGGGTGGTTTCAGGATTTTTCATGGCTCACAAGCCACCAGGGAAAACTGGTGTGACTGGTCCATGTTTCAATCTTTGTGCAACAAGAGCCTGAAATGATTAGGAAGCAAATGGGATGAATCAGAATAGATATCTTTTAATCTGTTTTTTTTTTTTTTGAGTCTTGAAAAATCATTCCCAGACTTTAAAATTCTGCACTGTTATTTGGACTTGAAGCTTTGCTAAGATGCTATTATTATTATTATATTTAAAGCTTTACTGTGAGAGGGAGATGTGTGCTTTAAATTCGCCCTCCTGTTTTATGCATACCCATTATGACAAGTTTTTCCACATATGAAGACAGTAGCATGTTACTTCTGCATCTTTTTTTATAAATAATTACCTTTAATTTTGTTTAAACATCTAGGCTTATGGAATTAATTTTCACCTCTAAATTTAGCAGAGTAAATCTTTCCATAGAATTGTATCTAGTGACTTAAAATAAAGAATGCCAATTTCAGGATCACAGGAACTAGAAATCCCCAAATATTCAATATTTAAGTTGATTTAACAGCCATGGCTATAGAAAGTGTGTGTGTGGGGAGAGGATTTGGAAACTAAATTAAATAAACAGAACACAGTTTATTTTATTCATGTAGCATGGGTCTGGAATTCTTGACTTTTGGTGTCTTTTCTGCACATAGTCTCAACTACAAATTGATTTGCAAATTGAATTATTGTCCATAAAACATTTACAAATCTATTTGAACTCTAAATTTTCTCTAATTTTTATAAAACAGATTTGAGTAGTTATTACCCATTTGTGAAGTAGAATATTTTTGACCATCATCTTTTCCTCTCTGTTCCTTAATCACTTTATCTTTTTCTTCTTTTAAACTTTATTTCCCCTTACCTCTTTTTTCTTCTTCCTTTCCCTGCTTCTTTACTCTCTTCCCTTCCTTTCTCTTCCCCCCTCCTTTTTATTTTATTTATTTATTATTTTTATTTTTTTATTTTTTGTCTTTTTTGAGACTGGTTCTTAATATGTAGTTCAGGCTGGCCTTGAACTCACTTTGTAGCCCAGGCTGGCCTCAAACTCACAGCAATCCTTCTGCCTCAGCTTCCCAAATGCTGGGGTTATAGGTGTGCACTACTATGCTTGGCCTCTTTTTCCCTTTTTATATGTCTTTTGGATGAAAATAATGAATTAAATTAGGAGAGGGAGATTAGAAAAAATTCAAATTATAATCAATCCTTAAACTTACTTTTCACACTTTTTTTCAGTACTGGG
Organism: Cuniculus paca; assembly: GCA_004365215.1. Classification (NCBI taxonomy): domain Eukaryota; kingdom Metazoa; phylum Chordata; class Mammalia; order Rodentia; family Cuniculidae; genus Cuniculus; species Cuniculus paca. The sequence continues at coordinate 13,136 of RJWT010005792.1, read as the reverse complement.
AATCAAGCCTAGGGCCTCATACTTGGTAGACAAGTACCTACCACTGAGCTATACCTCCAGACCTCACACTCAATTTTCTTATAGCATGAAATCAAAGGAAATAATTTATAAATTTCAGATATGCCCTAGGAAGTTGGTTCACATCCATGATTGTATTCTTATTTTAAAAATATGTAAATTTTTGAGGAAATACTTGAAAATTTTTGAGTTCATATTTTAGTTGTTAGATACAATGATTTTTGAAACTCACATAAGACTAAGAAACTCAATAAAATGGATTAAAGAAAGAAAAAAATACAGCAATAAGATATTTAAATCATCTGACTTTACAGCCCGAGTAGGCACATAAAAAGTGTCTAATATCTTTTATGTAAGCCAGGTGGTATGATGGAAACAATAAAATGTCCCAAAAGATCAGCTGGAAATTCATCCATCTGTCTCTTCATACCTTTGCTACCTGGGCAATTAATTCTTTTTTCTGAGCCTTAGATTTCTTTGTTTGTTTGTTTGTTTAAACTTTTTTTTTTTTTTGGCACTGGGGATTGAACTCATGTTTAAACTATTAAGTGAAAATGCTTTGTAATTCTTAGAATGGCCATTTGAATTAAGTAAGCTTATATAGTCCTCCCAAGCATGCATGTTGACCAATATTTTTGGAGTTTCTTGGCTCTGGAAAACAAAACAAAATAGAAGTAAATTCCTCAAATGGATTACATTCTAATGGGAGAAGATGGACAGCAAAATGTTAAAAATATAATATGTGCTGTGGAAAAAAATAAGGCAAGAGAAGACAGGAAATTTTAGGGCAAGAGGTAGAGGAATAGTCATAAAAAATATGGTCTTCAGAAAATATGCTATTTGAATAAATGCTTGAACAAAAGAGAAGAGTGTTTTAGGCAGGTCTTACAGCAAATTCACAAAGCCAGTGTGGCTAGAAAGGAGTGAGGGAAGAAGAGAGTAGGGAAACACAAGGAGGTAACTGAGGCCGGATCATAGAGGGCCTACGTGTTATCATAAATTCTCTGATTTTTATCCTCAACTTGATAGGAACCTGTTAGAGACTTTGAGAAGACTAGCATGATTTGACATGGTGTTTCTAAAAAGAGAACTCTTTCTGCAGTTTGTTTCAATAGAGGAGTGAGTAGTAGTCGAGTTCTTTACCTACTCTGCATGTATAGCTGACATAATTTGCTGCTGGTTGGGTGTGGAGTGTGACAAAAGAAGACAAAAATCTTGTGTGTTTTGGCCTAAGAGCTGGAAGGAGAGAGTTGCTCTTTGCTGAAATGAAACAATATGGTTTTTTTTTTGGTTTTGTTTTATTTGTTTGTTTTCTTTCTCTGAGATAAAGGCTCACTGTGTAGTTCAGGCTGGCTTTGAACCTATGGTGGTCCTCCTGCCTCTGCCTCCTAAGTGCTTGGGTTACAGGAATGTGCCACAGCAACAACCTGAGAGGGAGCAGGTGAGGAGGGGGCAGGAAGATCAAAGATGAGGTAACGTGTTAAAACTTGAGAAACTTCTAAGATACTCCAAAGAAGCTATGAACTGAGGAGTTGGCAAATACAATGGTCTGGGGCTCAATGGACAGATTCCTGCTGGATATAGGAAGTGACAAGGAGTTGCTAGGACCCTTGAAAAGAGATATTTTATGGGGATGTGGGAGTGAGAGAACTTGTTATATAATAGGTTCTCAACAACCCAAGTTGCCCTTCCTTCCTCTTTCAATTTTTCTTTCACCTTCTCATGCCATTTTTTACATATAATTAGATAGGGTCCTGGTAGTTAATTGTTTGTTATGTGCATGCGATTGTGTGCTTTCTTCATGTCTTCTAAAGATTTGTCATTTTGTGTCTATTGGATATAGACTACTTTTTGGTTTAAAATAGCTTGAGAACATACCTTCAGTTGAAACTAGCCATTTTTTTTTTAAATTTCTCTCTTTCTGGTGAATATACCATAATACTTATCTTCACAAATATTTATTAATAGCATTGGATTATAGGGTGTGATTGAATTAGCTTTTCAATGGACCTTTAGGCTTTTACTCTTGAACGTTTAACATCCTGCTTGTAGTCTTATAACAATATTTAGATACCATTTACAAAAGTTACCATTTACAAAAGTTGCTTTATGTTATGTCTGATATTGACAGGCATGACTAGTAAAGATTTTTAACATGCTGATCAAACTAGCAACTGATAGAATTTCTTTACCTGTTGAATTATGAGAAATGTTAATAACAATTTTGTTTCCCCTATCTACTGACGTTGTTTTCCCATGTGGCATCACGTTACTCCATGACTGAGTCCATACCATATTTATGCTTCCACTTTTTTTCTTTTTTACTTCAAAGCCTTTATGTTCACTCTTTATTCATCCTTGACATGTGGCTCACTCATAGCTCTCCAGTTCAGAAGTAGCACAAAGATAGGGGTGTTTTGGTGTCATGATTATTTGCTAATGAAGCATTTGGGCTGGAAATTTGCCCTCAGGAAAACACAGCACACTGATTGGAAATGTGTTTTTGATGAAACCTTTTGTTGAGTGAATCTAATTTCTTCATAATGAACACCTATATGTACTGTTTTTTTTTTCCTGTAAGAAATTGAACTGATTTTTTTTCCTGTCCTCACATATGGAGTGCTACTTGAAATCATAATATACAATCATGTGTTTTTAGTAGTCATTTATTATTTTAGAAAAATACCTAGAGTACCAGAGAAAACTCCTTTATTGAAATAACCTTGCAGGCTTGTATTGATTTTATCAAATTTCATTTAAACTTATAAAATTAATTTTACGATACCTTTTGAAACCAATCAAATTAATTATATCTAGAATTATTTTTCTAATAAAAGGAAGTTCTAGGACAAACGGAAATTGCCCAGTTTTCATTATGACCTTGTTCCAGTCAGGATAGACTAATGATTGTGACATGAAGAGCCTAACTTCTCCATAACACGGCACAGTAAATTTTGTTTCTCATTCTTGTGGAAGTTCAGTGAGAATGAAGGGGGTGTTTAAATTGATACAGTCATTTGGGGACCCAGGTTCTTTGTATCCAGTACCACATCTCACCCTATTGCCTGAAGACTCCAAGTTTTTGGCTGGACCCTCTATCCAAAAAAAGAGGGCAGAGGATGATGCCATAGCATAATGCATGGTAGACCTTAGAGACCAGGTAAAGGGATAGCATCTGTCACTTCTGTATATCCAGATACCTAGTTAGCTAGCTGGAACTCAATTGCATGGCTATACCTATCTGCATAGACAGCTGCGGAAGATGGTTCAGCTCAGTGCAAAGAAGAGATGATTACAGTTATGTCTGAGTCAAACCACTCAGTTGCGAATCTCTCTTCATGATGCTGTTTTCCCTCATATCCTGTTCTCTTCTGGTATGTACTGAATTGTGTAAACTCTGAGATGGGAGAGAATTGCATTAACCAAAAACTGATGAACAAAATAAAATGAGTCTTATAATTTAAGGAAATGTGTATCATTAACACACATGACCTTTTTTGTTGTTTATTTTGAATACTAACCTTTTCACTACTTAGCTTGCATGTTCTTGTATTAGAGGCTGTTATCTATTGGAAATGAGTTTCAGTATGCCGTACAGGTTTGTAGAATTCTGAGGAGATTCTGGAATAATGTTTTATTGTGTTCTTGTGTGAAAATAATCTTGTAATTAATGTAGAACATGTAGACCAAAGTAATTGCTTATCAAAACAATCTAATCTACTGTGAGTACAGACTGAGGCTGAATCTCTAGTCCAACTTATGCACTCAAACAAGGGATTATAAGCACAGCTTAAAAACAGTCTGAAGAATCATAGAAACTTGGGAAGAGATCTCAAATACTCTCCCTAAGGTTAAATAATTACTTTTAAAGGTGACTAAGGAAAATGAAGTTAGTGTTGTTTCCCTAAATGTTGAGTTCTTTTTCCATTATATTTTTCCTCTTATCTCTGTTCCTCTCTCTCTTTCTCTCTTTCTCTCTCTCTCTCATTCATATTCTGTATTACTGCTGACAAAGGGAATCAGAAGAAAAAAAGGAAAGAATGGAAAAGATTACTTTTTTTCTTTTCCATGGACTACATATAAAATGGACATGGTATTAACTCTTATAATGATTTGCTCTTTGCTTCCATCTGCATATCTGATCTAATTATACTAATAAAAGGAGAAGGCAAAGGGAGATATTATACTAGCAAGTGAAGTTTTTTACTTGCACAGGAAGCATTTATTCCCTCAGCTCTCCACTCTCCTTTAAAGGGCTCTTTGGCATCCCTTGAGGCACAGCAGGGGGCGTGGCATTTGCCACCCCATGGCAAAATGGTTCTGCGTGCCTCTGTATGTGAAATTGGCCCACGTGTGATTTAGCTTTGAGTTGTGTTGTGTTTCTTATACTAATATAATATTGTTCTAGTGCTTGCCCCTGATTAAAGAAATAACATAAATAAATAATTTATAATTTAATTAATAAGGTATAATATGCAAAGCACAGTAATTTCAAACAGCTTGTAATGTCTCTAATGTACTTTCAATTTTTTATTTTACATAAGGGCTATATTCATTATGTGGTTATGATAAACATACTAATGAATTTTATTACAGGAACAAATTTAAACATGTAAATGAGATCAAATAGTATTAAAATGCAAACGATGGTGAAACTTATTACAAACTACCTTTGCCAACATACATGGCGTGATGTCATTTTAAAACTTTGCAAGTTATATCTCTTAAACAAAAGCATTCCTTTTAACAATGTCCCAGAGTGTATGAATTTGTGGACTGCATGCTTTATTCTCATATGAACGCCCCAACCAAAAAAGAAAAAAAAAAGTTAACTAGAATCTAGGGTTTGCATGTAACTTTGGATGACAATTAAAATCCCTTTTCTTGTTCCAGTGAACAGTAATCTGTGCATAATTACATTCAAATGAGATATTAGCATTTTTTGTGCTTACTCTTTGTTAATTGCAGAGTTCACTCACCATGGTGATGCTTTTGATGGAATCAGGCAACCTTATTGACCTGATGCCGTAAGGCGTGTTGGGAAATTCTGCTGTATTCTTCATTTTTTTTTTATTTTGGCATTTTGAGGAGTCCTGCTGCTTTTATTACATTCCTGACACTTTTGTTAATAAATCATTGCAAAGTTAATGAAAATTGCATTCAGGCATATCCAAAATAATTGTGTCCTTTGTCATGCTAATAAATTGAAAGATGTTGATCCAATGGGCGAATGCATGCCCATTATGGAGAAGTTTGTGATATGGGTGCCTGTTGCACTCACACCCTTTTCCTTAGCATATCATTCCTTGTAAAATGGGAAAGAGGAAAACAAACCTCAGTTTGTTTTATTTCATATTTTATACAGTGAGCCTCTAATTAAGTCAGCAAATGGGTGAATTATATCTATACGGTAAGATAGAAGTATTTGTTTTATGATTTATGAAAGGTTGTTAATATCAATAGAAATCAGCCATGGTCTAATATCAGACTCATAAAAAAATGAAAAACATGTTTGATTGACCTTTATCTCATGCCTGGGGATTTTCCACATTTATATATGACCCACTTGATTTAAAAATCACAATGATGATAACCCCACATTCATTTCCCAAGGCTTCTTATGCACTAATTTAGGAGACAGGTGAAGAAATGTGACTTTTATTAAAAAAATTCTTTTTGACAAAGCATGGGATCTTTTCACTAAGTCTTAAATGTATAAGGGTGTCAGTGAGTGAGTTTGGGAGATGAAAACACTGTCATACACACGCTGTGAAGTGGGTTTGAGTGCTCTAGGTGAGGAAGAGTATTCAGTTTAGAAAATTTTAAGCTCACATGAGATTATATATATATATATATATATATATATATAGTACATATATTTATATGCTTTCCCTCCAAATTTATCTCAAGGAAGAACATCAAGTAATTGTTGTCTTGGGGAGTTCTTAATTTATGCACTAGTCCATCATGCTGATTTTAGGTAGGTATTTATTCTGCTATTCAATCAAAAAGCATAGTTTCCATAACAACTGCCACATCAGATGAAACGTACAGCTTGGCATTTGAAATACAGGACTTCATAGGAGATATGCTTCCTGACATATTGTGTTGAACTTGTGTTCCTTTCATTCTCTTTTAAGCTAGCAAGATCCGTGTTTCTATAAAGGACCATTGCAGTTTTGCATAATTATTACAATCCATCTGCACATTTCCAGGATTTATATTAAAGTAATTAAAGCCATTTTGTATTAGTGGGTGCTGTGTGGAACCGGCTTGGATGCAGGATTCTAAAAGTTCCCACTTGCCTGCTTGCTGTGCTGTAATTTGGAGAACAGAATGTTCCGTAAATGAGCTTTGGGAATACTACATTTTTTTTTCTTTCTTCCCTTTCTTTGCAAAGCAACTTTTTTTTCATCCAGTGGAAAATGGAATAAAAGGTTCACCTAGGGATTGGAATTAATGTAGTCCTTCTGCCTAGGGTTAAAAAAGAGCAAAATCACAGCCAGCAACATTGTGTAAACCCTAATATATTTAGCCTTTTCTATAGAGAAATAATAAGCTTGTGTTTCAAAGGCAACTTTCTTCCAAAGAGCAGCAATCAATTTAATTTATGTCCTCATTTTCTTGAGAAGTATTTGTTCAAGGTAAATGAGGCAGATATTAACCCCATTTTATGGATGGGATGATTGAGGCAGACAAATAATGTCATATAGAGCAGATAATGAGGCAGTCGATGCTGCACTGGGCAGGGTGGAAACACCATAGCAGTAGCAATAACCATTATCTGTTACATCAAAGCCCACAGAAAGAACTAACTGCAAGTACAATATAGTGTATTGCAGGCTGCTGAGAAAAATCCTGTAAATTCCATGAACTATCAAAAGAATAGTTTGGTTCACACCTACCACTTCTCATCTAGATGTGAAGCCTTGGTATCTCTTTTGAGGTTTACTGTGATTAGGTTTGGTTCTTAATGATCTGTCGCAGAAGATCCCACAGCTGTTCCAGGTGGTCAGTAGTAGATGCCCAGAGAAGACTATGCCATCCTATTAAGAAGACAGCATTCTTAACAGGAAAGATCAATGCACATTAAAAAATAATCTGGGTGTAGTAAAATTGTGTTGCAACTGGAGAGAATTCCTATTTACGCTCTATATAAAAAGTTTCTCTACTATGAGGGGAACAAATGAGTGCAGGTACTGAGCACTATCTTTCCTGAGCTACTCATCTCCCAGACCATTCTTGTCATGCTTCCTAACAAATGGTTATTAACTGATCTTTCTGTGATCCCATGATATACCCATAAGGCTAGGTGATGCTGAACATTCTTTGTCACAAATAACAGCATCTGCAAAATGTATGGGATATGGAATCCTGGTTTCTAGTGTAACAGTGGAACTGAGATGTTAGGGTATCCTGAAACACAAGGTTAAAAGGTTAAGTTCACAGACTTTGAAATCAGATAAACTTGGTCAGTGACGTGCCACTTATCTGCTATATGATTTGAGTTAGTTACTTTGGCTCCTTATCTGGAAAGTGAGGGTAATATGATCTTTTCATAGGTTTCTGTAAACATTTTATGAAACAGTGTTTGGAAAGTCTTATCCTACTGCTCAACCTCTAGTAGAGATTCATGAGCTGGATGCTTCTAGCATCATCAATGTCATTTATGCATGTTAGGACTGGCCAATTTTCACTTTTAGCTTGCTATTTTTTTCTTTCTTTAACCAGTCTATGTCTTGAAGGTGTGTTTGTTTTTGTGCTGTTATGTTTCGTTATGTCAGTGTTTAAAAGGAAATAATTAACTAATTTTGTGAAGAAGAACTCAGGTTTAATTGACATCACCATGACCGTTAGGTAAATGGTCATGGGAGATGAAAAATGTTTGCTGCATTTTTGGATTCTATTCACATCACATGACATTAAACTGGGAACTGCTATGAGCAAGGGGGTAAAGGCGGGTGATCTCCACAAACCCCAGAACTTAACCTGGGAGAGTTCTCAAAGCATGAGAGAAGAAATCAGGGGAAAATGATTTGAAGTATACTTTCAGGGAGCTATTGAAATTATACTAAATGAAAGTATATTTTTAAGCTAATTCAAAGAAGTTTTGAGCTCATTTTATGGATTTTAGACCTAAATTAAGTTAGCAATCAATAGTGAGCCAGATTAGGGGTCATCTTAAATGAGACGGGCATTGCATAGGACAGATAGGGCCTACATGCATGAGGATAAGAACAAGAAGGGGCTTGGCAGACAAAACATTTTTGGTGCCTTGCCAAGACAGTTCCAGAAGCAGAAGTAGAGTATCAGGCTGACTAGACCAGCAGCAGGCCCCATGTATATCATACTTTTGATAACTTCAACAGACTGTCCATTGGGTTATAACCAGGTAGTCCTCCCAGAATAATCCAAACAGGAATTTGGAAAATCTCTCAATCTCCCTCTGTCTGTCTCTTTCTGTCTCTTGGATATCTATCTAACTATCATTTATCTCTCTTGGTTTGCAAAGGCAAATTCAATACAAATAAAAGATTCTTAGAAATTTTTATCAGTAGGAAATCTTGCTGTGTAAGTAAATTGGAATAGAAAAAATTCCAAATCTGAGCAGTACTTATATTGTTTTGACTATGTAGAAAATAACTTACCTTACACACACCTCCCCTTTCTTTGTTTTAATATGCCAGTTTTGCTCATCCAAAACTGCCACTTTGGAATGTTTGATACCTCTGTGCTTTTGTACAATTTTTTTTGCTTATAATCTCCTTTGTGATGTTATTGAGACTGTTCATTTTCTTGTACATAAAATCATAAAAGTCCGAATTACTGTTGGATAAACCACCGAATAGCAAAAATCCAATCTATAAGTCTAAAAAACCTCAGTAAATGTGTCTTAATCATGTAATAATTATCATTTTCAAAAAATTTTTGAAGCTTGTGCACCTTAGATAGCTGTCATTCAGGGCTTTTCTTTGTCAGGGACTGGTGTTACATTGGGAAAATAACAAATAAGTTTACTTGAAAGGATATTTGAATATGTTATACTTAGCATACTTGAAAATATCTGACTGCATTTGGAAGACTAGGGTTGCTTTCTTTTTTCTGCTACCACTTTTCAAATCCACCTTTTCCAAGTTACTTAGCCTCTTACTCCTCATTTTCTTCATTTGGAAAAATATAGATGTTGTCTGAAATGTTAACTATTTTTAATTTATTCACAATTTTTCATGCAATATTCAAGATTTTTTTTTAATCTGTGGAGGGTTTTCTGTTGTTGTTTATAATTTTTTTTTAAAGAATAGATTTTGTTGAACCACACTTCTTTGGATTCCACAACTTTAAATCAATGCACCATGCTGCAATGAAAAGGAATCCCTAATAAAATTCAAAAGGAAAACAAAAACTGAATGAAATGCCACACTTTCTGTGTCTACAACACCTGTTATATTATGTGACTCCTCTGCTTGAAAAAGTGGGGAAAGAAGGGGTTCCTGTCACATGCCTCAGTCCTCACCTTCACATTCGGGCTTCTGTCTCCTCCTCTTGTTGCATCTCCAAGACACTGTTGTGCTCCAGACCATTTGAACAGCTTAGCATTGTCTGAATATTTCATGGTTCTCAGCTTTTTCACTTTTTTTTTTGTGGGGATGGAGTGGTGGTGTTCTTCCCCTTTCTTTGTTGTTGATAAAACCCATATGCTTCCTTTTGATGAAGTTTTAATTTTTTATAATACTCATCACTATTTCCCTAGATATATTATGTTTTTTTGAAGCTAATTCTTCATATCCACCCCAGCACTTCAAACAGTGTGGCACAGTGGAAGCAACAAATATTTGCTAAATAAAAAACTAGCAAGACTCTAATGATTTCAGATCTGTAGAACATACTGTTCTAGAAGCCAATGGAAACTTTTAGGGTTTATGGCTTTTATGGTAGAAAAATGTAACAAAATTATTCTGTGACTCTTTGCTATGGATTAGGAGGACATCAGTTGGTCTCTTTCATCTCCCGGAATTGGACCATTACTGGTAACTCTGGTGTAATAGCTAGAGGGTCCAAATTTTTCTTTTCATTTCAATTTTTTTCCTGAGGCATGGAGAGATATGAAGTTCCTAAAGGTTTTCTTTTTTCATTCTGATGGCTCATATATTATCACAATATCATGATAAGCTACCACTTCTGTAATTTGAGAAAAATTTTGTGTCTAGTTTACAGAGAACAGAAATTTGAAATTCAAAATTAATTCAATGTATTTCTCAATGAATAGTGACTGCGTAGTTGTGTCAGTATTATTAATGAAGAGCATTTTATTAACTTGGAAAAGGCTGGGATTTGTTGTGACTATCCAAATAAACTAGAAAGAGAATGAGTAAAATGTAAGAATTGGATCTGAGCAGAGCTTGGTGGCACATTTCTATAATCCCAGTTACTCAGAAGACAGGCAAGTTTGAAGACTGTCTGTGAATCTTAGTTTGAAAATAAAACAATTTTTAAGCAGGTCTGGGAATACAATTCAGTGGTAGAGTGCCCTCCCCAGATTTAATTCCCAATGAGGCACACACACACACACGCATGTGCACAAATTCAATACTAGCAGTGGTGTAGTATATTAGGTTCCTATAGTTACTTTGTTCTTGCTTACCTTTTTCTTTCTTTTTTTTTTTTTTTTTTTTGAGATAGAGTCTCACTGTGTAAATCAGGTTGTCCTTGAATATGCTTTGCAGCCTAGCCTGGCCTCGAGCTCATAGTCCTCCTGCCTCAGCCTCAGGAGTACTGGGATTACAGGAATGTACCACCATGCCTGGCTCCTATGTTTCATACACTCCATTGGCTAAAGATGCTAAAAAGTCTTTAATAATTTTTCAGACTTACCAAGTGTTTCTGTATTAGGTGAATCCTGATCAGTTGGGGACTTAGTTCATTTTCTGTTACTATAACAAAATACTTGAGTCTGGATCATTTTTAAAGATAAGAGGTTTGTTTTGACTCATGGTTCTGGAGGCCAAAGAGATCAAGAACAATGCATTGGCATCTGCTCAGCTTCTGATGAAGGACTGGTCTGCATCATGGTGAAAAGTGGAAGGACAAATGGGTCAGTACAGAAGAGAGAAAATGGAACAGAACTCTTTGGATAAGAATCCCCTTCCCAGTGTGGTGGTGTACACCTGTAATGCCAGACTTGGGAGGCAGGAGGATCACTGTGAGTTCGAGGTCTCTACCATCATCTCAAACTTTTCCCACTAGGCCTCACCTTCCAATATTGCTTTGTTGAAGAATTAAGGTTCTAATACATGAAGTTTTGAGGGAGATGCTCAAACTGTAGCCATTGGAAACACAATTATGTCTTGTAACAGTATGCATTTATACTTATTCAAGCATTGGGAGCATACCCTACTTCTCTTTTTAAATTTTTAATCACTTTACTTCCAGGAAAAATAATGCTTCCATGAGAAATTTTGCAGCTGCACCCAGAGCACTGCCACTGCACCCAACACTGCATTGTGTCCCCCAGGTGACCACTTTAAAGACAAAGTCTTCTTAACATCTACAGTGAGAAAAAACTGTGTTAGTCACTTATACAAATATTGGCCACCACTTTGTTTTTAAGGCTGTCTTCTAACTTTGACTCTGGAGATCTTATCGAAGTTTATCAGCAAGCAGACAACAGATGAATGAGCCTTCACAGTAGACATTGAGTAGGGTAAAAGTCCTGCACATCAGGTTTGTGCATTGATTAATATAATGTAATGGGGAATAAAAATAGCAAAGGTGACCCTCTCAATATGCATGAGATTTAAGAAAGAACTCTAGTTTTAGACTAATCTTAGACATTTGGCCTTTAATATGTTTAAATTTTTGCCATTCCAGTGCATCACACTGTATAAGATGATGTATGGATCATGTAGCATTTAGGCCTCGGAACCATAGAGCAAGTATCATGAGGGAAGTAACTCTACATTGTGTTTCTGCTCTTGCTGAACAAATCACATGAGAATCCACTGACCCTTCAAATGATAACAAGTATGGAATCCTTGCAGAAGACTGAGTCATTGTCATTTGACCAACTCTCCCCTTTTCTGTAGTGTCTAATAGTGAGCCTGGGTCTGTCATTCAGCCTGGAACTTTTCTCTTTTTTGAGGTTCATCCAAAATGCTGTCCCTAAGATTAACATGGCTTTGAAGACAAGTGTCTGGTGAATAGGTTTTTTGACCCTTATTTTTGCCAACTAGTTTTTGATCTACGCCTGTGTAAATAAATATGTTCCAATCTGAAATAACTGAAGAGAAATTAATTTATTGATGCTTGCATAAATACTATGCTGTAAATAATGTAAGGACTTGGAAAAGTGTTCTGAACTAGCAATACTAAAAATTTCATCAAGTCCCGCCATTTATGCCGGGTGCGGTGGTGCACTGTGGAGGCTAAGGGAGAAGCAGCTCCAGAGTTCGAGACCAGCCTCGGATACACAAGATTTGAAAATGAAGTTTCAGCTTCCTAAAAGATGGCAGAACAGTAAGCAGCAGAGTAAATAGTCTCTCTGAGAGAAACAGTTCAGATGCTGGAATATCACATGATGGAGAGGACAAGAAGGAAGCAAGTGGGTCCCCTGGACCAAGAAAGAATCTAAAATATGAATTGAAGCCCAAAAAGAGAAAAAAAAAAGAATTTAAAAAAAGAAGAAGGTGGTGGCTGGCAGTGCCTCAGCCTGGAGCCGGATCCACCCTGCCAGAAGACCTGCTGAGCCTGGAGACATGCGGTCGCGGTTGTGGTCATGGTTGCGGTCATGGTCACAGCTGCAGTTGACCCCGGAGGTCTCTGCAGAGAGGTGCGGGAGTGAAGGAGAGTGGCAGACTCGGAGATCTGCAGATGTGGAGATCTGCGCTGGCTGTTGGTGAGTGCTTGGAATTCCACCCCCCCACCCCCGCCCCAAGGGAGTGATTGGCCGGGCTCCATCTTGGAGTTGGGCAGGTTACGTCGCCGGGGGCCAAGCCTGCTAACCACTTCTGGCATCAGCGCCAGGTTGTGGGCAGAGTTGCTTCCACTGAGGCCAGAAAAACCAGTCATTTGGGAGCTCCAGGTTGTGGGCGGACCCGCGGAAGCTGGTTGATTGGAGATTC
>RJWT010005791.1:0-30326 GCA_004365215.1 Cuniculus paca | reverse complement strand
AAGTAGGAAGTATATTGAGTTATGGCCACTAATCAGGAAATTGTGAAGGGACTCATTTTTATATCTATCATTGCATTAATTAAGATTTTCGCTATTGATCAACCATTGCTGCAACTTCCTTATTCATGTCATCACAGATTATCCTGGGATACAAACTATAAGAATTCAGGGGTAGATAGTATTCTTGGTGTCTCCTCTGTCATCCCCCACTGTGCCTAGCAGAGTGCTGTATGCAACCTGGTATTTACACATATATTGAATGAATGGATGGAATAAATCCAACCTTTGAAAAAGTTCACATAGTTTGGTTGGTTTCCCAGAAATCCACCCACATCCTACAATAATTAAATGCTCCTAGACTAGTAGGCCTGGTCTTCAATCATCACCATGTTTATAATGATTGTGAGGAAGTATTAACATTTGATTTGTACCTTTTACATGGCAAGCCTTTTGCCAGGTGTCATAAGAACATTTTGTTTGTTAATCTTCACAACAAATTCACAAGGTAAGTATTATTTCCATGCCTTAAAGAAGTAATTATTTAGCATCATGAATTTGAGGACTGAAATTCAGATGTTCCAACTTCCAGACTCCTGTGCTTTGACTTTATCATCTTGCTTATCAAAGTGCATGGCCTGAGGCTTTCCTTGGAAAGGCTGGACAGATTCTGGGTTGGAGATGTCTACTTTTCCTGATGCATAGATTGCATCTTTTCCCATGGAAGCCACTAGCCAGGTTGTAACTATTAATACAAATACTTTATGCTTTAAATCTGGGCTGTTCCTCAGAAGCCTCATGTGTTTGGATCATGGAATCACTATACCCATCATGGATTTGTCCACTAATGAATTCATATCCGACTTGCTGTTGAGAAATGAGGCCTGATTGGAGGCATGACCTGGAAGGCTGTATTCTTGCCCCCAGCTCCTCCCTTCTCTTTCTGTTTCCTGGCATCCATGGTGTGAGCAGTTTTCTCTGCTGTGCCCCTCAATCATGCTGTTTCTGCATTGGAGCCGATGACTATGGAATAAACCATGATCCAATATAAACCCTTGTGGGTGTCCAACTTATGTCCCAGCAATAAGAAAGTGACTAAAATACAATTAGGATTAAATAAAATTAAGAAATCAGTTTCTAACTTTCATTAACCACATTTCAGAAGTGCTCAACAGCCACACATGGGTAGTGACCTACTGGAGTGCACAGACATAGGACATTTCCGTCATCACAGAGAGCTCTATTGGATGACCCTTGCCCATAAGAAAGAAATTCTTGTTTTGTGGGACTCTTACTAGAAAAAAATTTGAATTTTATCACCTTCATATGACAGAAGGAAGAAATTTACAGCTAGATTATTCCTTATGACAGGAATGGCAGGCTTCTCATTTGACCTATTGATTACAAGGTTGTCTTTGTGTATAGTTGTTGCTGGCTCCTGCTAGTTAGAGGTACAAAAGCTTCTACTTGGCAATCACAATGAAAATGAATATATAATAATTCATACCTCAGGCCTTTTTTTTGCCCATTACTTCCAAAGGCATACTGTGAGTGGGAACTGACTGGTTTTATGTCCAGAGGAGAACATGACTATTTGATCCTCTCTGAGATCAAAATCAAAACACCTTTACTAAAAAGCAGGCCTCAGGTCATCACACTGGCCTACATTACCTCTCTCATTCCAAGGAAATGGGTACCAACAGGTTCTACATGGCAATAAACACAGAACTGCATTCAGGCACTGATGATTCCTTATCATTTGCTTTTTGTTTGTCAGAAAGTTTGAAAGGTGAGCTGGCCACCTTCAGATCATTTTCATTTCCCATTAAGAGAAGGAAATCCCAATGTACTTTATTAAAATTTCCATCATGGATATTACACTCCAATTTCTATTTTTTAACTGAAAAGGATTGATTAAATCAGCAGGTAGCAACTGAATCGTGTTTAAGGCTCAGTGTGACAAGAGTAGATTATTTTTTCCTAATTTTTACTTTTTTTTTTATTCCTGGACAAGGCGGACTTTATGCTCCTTTATTTAGTGGCCGTCAAACAGTGAAGCTTTAACCAATGGTTTTGTTGGTCATTTCACTCCCTACCAAGGACATGTAGAGTAAAAAACATTCAAAAATGCCTAAAATTACTTTGCTTAATAAAAATTGACAGGTAGTGCTGCTATAAGAGAAACAAATTGTGAGAGGTGAGGGGCTGAAAGTACAAAGCGTACCCGGCTGCGATCCTGTTGGGCACATTTTTAGAGGTTGGTTGTAACTTGCAGAAAAGTTAAAATAATAATGCGTTAGTAGTAATAATACCTTACATATCTAGAGTGCTTTTCATCTACAGTTAGCCTAAGGCTTTTTACATACTATATATAGACACTGCTTCAACTTCCACAGAAATCCAGCAAGCTCTACGGTGGAACCAATCATCCTCTCTCTGCCAGCAATATTACACAACAGTTTTCAGGAGGGAAAATGAAGAATAATTTCTCCTGTTGGAACTCCAGGAGGAATTTCTGAGTGGGAAGAATGTAATTTCTAAGTTAGAGTTGGCACTGACACTAGGACTTAACACCCCAATTCATACAGAAAGTGGGCGTGGAAGCTTCGAAGAACAGGAGGGGTCACGGCCATAGTTTTAGTCCTCAAATGATTAATTATAGCATTTATGAAAATCAAAGCTATTTCCCAATATGGCGTCTTGCGCTTACCTGTTCAGTTTAAGAGGACAATAAGTTTTGGAGATTTCCCCCCTTTTCTTAAAAGAATGCATTTATTAAAGATATATTTATACTTTTGACCATACAAATAGTCCACAAATGCATGTTCAAGTTTACCAGGCACCTATGCCTTCTTATAGGGAGCAATTTTTCTGTAAATCTTACGGCTTTTCAGGGAAGTCATAAAAAATTAATTTGGAAAATATAAATTAAAAACAAGAATATGATAGCAGTTTATGTTTTGAGATTCCCTCAGCCCAATTTCCTACAGAAGGAATTTACGAAAGGTAGTTACAGTGAAAACAGACACATGGAAAAGAGGAAGGAAGGGTGAGTAGTATATGGAAGGCTGGGAAGGAACAACTTGCATTTACTAGAAATAAAAACAAGCCAACATGTAAAACAACATTTCTCTTTCATATTAATGAATGATGGGAATATTCTATTCTCTCATATTAATCCTTCTCAGTGCCTGCAAAGGAAAAGGTACAAGAATCTGTGTAATGCAGACCAAGAGCTGTCTGTGTGAATAATAGATAGAGTTAATAGTTGAATTAATACTTGTGGAAAATTTTAAGGTTGATCCCATCATAAATTAAGAATGAAAGCAAAATAAAAAATTTCAGTTAAGAATCCCAGCATTTCAATCTACCTTTGACTCATAATATAATCTTTGCAATATAAAATTCATCTCTCTAACTCTCATTTTAGACTAAATTACTGTACAAGCATCAAACTTACTAATACAGAATTGTTGCCCCACTTGAAAAAATACTCAAATAAAAATTATTAAGATATCATCAAAGGAGAGCCATAATCTATTAAAGTTTTCCTGGTTCGTTGCACCAAATTATTCTGGTTTTTGTTCATTTATCAATTTATTAATTAATTAAACAAGCATTCACTAAATGTCAGTAGCACCATCCAATTGTCACAACCATAAATATCTTCAGATATTGATAAATATCCCTCAAGACACAAAACTGCCTTTGAGAACCCTACATGTAGCCTGAGAATCACATATTCTTAAGAAATCAGTTTCTCTGAGTTGGGAGGAAGATGTAGATTTTCTCTCTGTTTTTGGTGCATACTGGTTGTCAAACTCAGGACCCTCCTCTTGCCAGGCAGGTGCTGCTCTGCTGAGCTATATCCCTGGCCCAGGCAGGTAGTCTTAATATTCAAAAAGGATATAAGAATTAAGAAATGATATGGTAACATGAAGGGAAAGAAAGGAGAAATATCTGTATTAAAATGCAAAATTTTTCTAATTTGCTTTTTACTATTTAAGTTTACAGACACATACAAAAGTAAATTAAAAAATGCACCTTTACATACTTATCACTGAGACTCAAGACCATCTAATCTTCCATGTGTTTCATGTAGTACTTGTTAAAAGACAAATTTTAAGCATCATAATATTTTATCCATGAATATTCATTATATTTTCCTAAAAGGAATGGACGTATTCCCACACATTCACAAAAACCAACATTACACCTAAAAATTTAACAGTAGCTCCTTCACATTATTTAATATAGTCCATGTTCATACTTCCAAGTTTTCCTAAAATTTCTTTTTAGAGTTTGTTCATGTGATTCAGAATCCAGGCAACATCATTAAATTGATTCTTTTTACATCTTATTTTTCTCTCTTTTCTTATCTTCCCTAGTGCTACTGACTTGCATAAACTGAATCTGTCCTCTCTTATTATTTTTAGAATGCCTCCATTTTGGATGGGCCTGATTCTTCCTTACACCATTTGACTTATTTCCTTCTTCCCCTATGCCTTCAGTTTGTTCATTCCATCCACATACTTGATTTGACTCAAGTTCAACGTAGTTCATACACAAAATGTACTCCATAAAATTTGGTTGTACCCAATAGTAACACAATACAAAGACTCATCAGCAGGTCCATATGGGTTCATGTGGAGATAGACTAATACCTCTGCTATAAAATTAAAATGTGCCACTTGAAATTGTGTGTGTGTGTGTGTGCATGTGTGTGTGGTCTCTGACAACTTAAAAATATATAGCACTTCACAACCCTCATTATGGACTGCAAAATGATAATTTTTCTAATTCATTCATTTTATTCCTCTTCATTGCTTTTTTCTTCTACCTCTTCTGTCTCTTTGTCTTTCTCCTCTTCTCTCACCTCTCTTTTTGTCCCTCTTCTTCCTCCTCTTTTGAGATGGGGCAGCACTCTTGTTGTCCCTGATAACCTTGTCTTGAACTCCTGGGCATAGCCAATCCTCCTGAGTAGTTGATACAACAGGCATGTACCATTATGTCAAGTGTTTGGAATTTTTCTTTAAAAACTTTCCTTCATCAGTCAGTATGTAAAGAAAATCAGGATAAATGCTTTACTTCCCAATATTCAGAGTAAGGAACTTCCTGTTTCTTAACTGCGAAAGTATCTGAAAACTATCTTGCTGTGTCATTCAAATTCTCTTCAAGTGCCAGGTTCCTCTTTGAAAAGAATGGAGTTTAGAGAGCACAATCTGAGCATGTAGTGCTTGAGGACTTTTTAGTGTGCCAAGCTCGAAAATAAATTTCTTTAAAAAAAAAAGAATCATTTCTTATTTCCAATTCAAATATAATCCCACAAGATTTTTACTTAAACTCTTGGATTTTTTACTGGTATGTCTTTTTTTTTTTTCCTATACTAAAAATTCAGATTTCCAGGGAAAGGGGAATAAGTAGAGTAAGATTATGCCATGTACAGGAACCTAATAACCTCAATGAATATAAACATTATGTGCCATAAACAGGAGCTTAGATTTAAAAACATCAAGATGTACCCACTCCCCAAGATGATTGTAAATTCTATGTACTACAAATATGTACTAATACTAATTTTAAAATTAATTTAAACAATAAAAAATAAAAACTGAGTTTTCAGTAATACTAGAAAAACCTTGTTTTATCCTGTTGAGGCACAATTATAATGTAAGGACACATTTATAAAATAGCAAACTTATAGGTATTTCATAATCAATTAGAGGTCTCTGACCAAGTTTATGACTTTAATAGTGTCTAAAGCTCAGCAGCATGTCTCTGATGAGCATGAGTCAGATTCTCTGTACCTGAAGATACTCTGGGCTAGTCATGGACAGCCTGTAAGAGTCCCCTCCCTGAATGCTTCTATATTATGGTAATGCCTTTAACTATGCTCACTCTGTAAGGATCCCTCCCTTTGTTCCCCAGAGTGTTTCTATATTATGATAAACAATTCCTTTGTTTCAACAAATCTATACAAAATTAGCCTGGCTGTCAATATATGACTCAATCACTTGCTTTGTACCTCTCACTTCTAAATTCTACATAAACTAAGCTCTCTGTAAATTCAGTGCTGTTGCCTTTGAGGAATTATCCTGCAACAACCCCTGGCGTGAAGATCCAACAGTCCACTGTTGTAAAGATTAAATGCTACCTTCTTACTCCTTGGTGCAAAGGGTCTTCCTTTCACTTTGGTTTGGCTTGGGAATTTTCCTACAACAATCCTACAAATACATATTACAGTATCAAAACAATAATACCAGTGAAGTTTAAAATATTTCATAGTCATTAAATTTTTGCCTTTAGAATACATTCAACTAAGTTTATATAATCAAAACACTTTGTTCTGGAATTGCTAAACATGTTATTTTCTGATTTGTCAGCCACACTTGATATAGATTTATTTATTTTAGACTGATCTTAAGAGATTTCTTCCTTTTTAAAATTTCATTTTTTTCTAATATAAAAATTTTATATTACAAGTCAAAACTATTTAAAAAACTATATAGAGAGACATCTGACTTCTGCCTTCCTTTTTCTCAATTCCTTTTTTACTATTATTAATCATTTTTAATAACTTTAATATATTCTTAGAGATTATTGTTACAAATATAAGCAAGTATCCCATATATTGAATTTTTTAACTTGATAAGCAAAGGTAATAATATACCTTATACAAATTTATGTTTTGTTTCTTTCACTGTGAAAGACATGGAAATTAGTCACCCAGAGTCCCCTTTAGAAAAAGGATGTTTTCCAGAGCTGATGAGAACGGTCGAAGCAGATGGTCCTTGGCTGTCAGCCTCTTCAGAGGTGATTAAGCACAGAGAGCTGTGTGACCATATCCAGTGAGTAACAAAGAGGAGGAAAGTGCAAAAGTGCAGTTAGTGAGGCACTTCTCATCTGAGGACCCCAATGAACTAATGTAGCACCACTCTTCTTTATGGCACCACCTGAGGGTCTCAGTTGGACTTTCTTGTGGCATATTTCTCCATCTGCTCCATCCTGCTTTCATAGCCTGTACTTACAGATGTTGATCCCAGGAGCACTGCTTTATAAACAGTCTGTGCACTAAACTGCATCTCAGAGTCTTCTTCCAAAACAGGGTTGTCAGATTTAACAAATAAAAATACAGGGTGCCCAGTTAAATTTTGATTTTAGATAAAGAATGATATTTTTAGTACAGTTATAGCCCCTGCAATAGTGGGGGACATACTTATACTTATTCTAAAGAATACAGTAGTCAATTAACAAAATATCCTATAAATCATTGTATTTTTATATAGAGCAAGCCCTCCCTGTACTCAGGTTCTACATTTGTGGAGTCAACTAATTGCAGATCAAAAATATTTTAGAAAAGAATTGTTTTTGTACTGATGTTTTGCTTGTGATTATTTCCTAAACAACATAGCATAAGAACTACTTTCATAGCATTAGATAGTACATGTCATCTAGAGATAATTTAGTATATAGGGGATGTATATAAGTTCTATGAAATAGTAAGCCATTTTATATCAGGCACTTGAGGAACCATGGAGTCTTTATTGACACCAGTCCTGAAACAAATGTCCTGTAGATAACTGATATCTTGTCTCCATTTCTTTTTACCATTTACTGAAAGAATCTACTAGTAGATACTTATTTTTACAATGGTTACTTACAGTATTTGACATTAGATTAAATGTCACAAGGAAAAACTTTTATATGTGTCATTTTACACTTTTACCAATGGATCTTGGTATAGATTCTTAGAAATGAGAGTGTAACATTAAACCTAAATATGTATGTTATTTCATTAGATATTTCCAATTCCACATATATCCACATAATATAACAGAAAAATAGAGATAAAAATATTAACAGGGCTTTTTCTTCTTTCTAAATGGGAATTATGGATTAGTATTACTACAACTCATTTATGAATGCATCGAATATTTTAAAGTTGTTATTTTATGTATGCATATATTGTAGTTTGATTATTTATTTATTTATTTTTGAGATAGGGTCTCACCCTTAAACTCACTGTGTAACCCAGGGTGGCCTCAAACTCATGGCAATCCTCCTGTTTCAGCCTCCAAGTATTGGGATTACAGGCCTGTACCACCACACCTAGCTATCGTTTGAATTCTAAAAGTAAGAGACTCTCCAAAAAAATGGACAAACTAACATGACCAAGCCAGAAGCCAAAGGAATAGTACAGACTGGAAGTATTCTCTTAAAACCTAAATAGTGTGGCAAAAACAATTTCAAAAACAAAACATTGGCAGTATATGTCAGGAATTTTTAAATTGTTTGAACATTTTAGTCTTGCAGCTATTCTTTTGAAATTTTATTTAGAAATAGTCTGAAATGTGAATGATTTATATACAAGGTATGCAAAGCTCAAACTTTGGACAATTAAGAAAAATATTTTTAACAATAAATGTAAATTTTTAATAATTTCATTCAAACTCACTATCAAAATAATGACAACACAAAAGAAAGTTCTCTTAAACTGCACCACTCAATTCATGGTTTTGTTATTTTGTGATAATGAGGATTGAAGCAATTCATGCTTTTATTATACTGAGAACCCTGCATTTTTTCTGCATGTATATGTAACCTGTGCAAACTACAATTAAATATAATTTAAGAGTCTGTATTTTATAAAGCATCGATATTTTTCCATTTTACAACTGTCTTTACTGACTCTGGTTCACACCACTTATATAAGTCCATTTGTCTATGGGTTTATATTTCTCCATGGTCTTTTTAGTTTTAAGTGTAAATTCATGTGCTAAGGACATTTTTGCCATTGCCTAATTTTAAATAAGTGTGATTATTCAACGGGTCTTTCTGTTACTGGGTTTTTTCATTCAACATTATACATTGTGCACATTTGCATGGGTCATCTGATAAATCTCTAATCACTTTTTTCCTTAGATGCACATTTACAACATCATACACTCATGAGTCATTATTTAGCCATTCTACTTACTGGCATTCAGGATAATCAAAGGTTTTCATTTGTTTCCTTTTGTTTTTATTTGGTCATCCTCTAACATAAACACACTGCATACATTATTGCATATTAGTGCTTTTACTTTGATAGAACATTCCAAGATGTGGAACTGCTAGGTCAGAGGGGATGTATTTTTAAATTTGAAATGTATATTCCTATTTTAAGGTCTACATCAATAGTCATTCCCACCACCAATGAATGAGAGGGACCTTCCTCAGATATTCAGCAGCACTTTGGTAAATGTTTGCCATTCAGTTGGGTGAAGGACTAGCTCAGTTTTATTAATGAAATAAAACTGTGCTTCCTATATTTATTGGCCTTCTGAAAGCTTGTTCTATTAATTGTCCATTCTTAGCAATTCATTTTTTGCTCAACTAATTGTAGGTATTTTAAAATATTATGGCTATTATTTTTTCCATCATATACATTGCAACATTTTCTTTTAACCTATTATTTTTCATTTGACAAGATTTTAAAATAATTTATCATACAAAAATATCTTTGTGTTTTAAATTTTTCTTTATGGCTCTGAGCTTTCTCTGCTGATTAATTTGCTCTTATTTATTTGAAAGGTAAAATAACTTTCTCTTAAAGTTTTCATCAGGTTTTGAGCTATTTAAAAAATCATTTAATCTTTTATCTATCTAGAATTTATTTCTGCTTATTACATGAAGTGGGGAGTTCATGACTGCATGTATCTAGATGGACAGCCAATTGTGAAAGCACATATGATATATAAACTACTTTTCATTGGTTTAAAGTATCATCTTCATTATATTTTAATTTTGGAAGTATACACAGATGTATTTTTACAATGCTATATTTGGCTCTTCTATACCAGTTTTGATCATCATGCTAAATTATAGCAGATTTTAACTTCTAGAGATTAATCACTTCACACAATTTTTATTTTTAATACAATTTTTAGATATTTTGAATCTTTCTTTTTCGACACAAGAATTAAGATCATTTCACCTTTTCCCTTATACTCTTTGTAAAACAAAAGAAAACAAAACAAAACAAAACAAAACTTGTAAAACACTTCTGGACTTTGAAGTAAGATGGTATTTTACTCCTATATTAAGTTTTGACTAGTGATGCACCTTGCTATTGAACATTTATGTCTTTGTTTTCCTGTGGCCTATTTTTATGTGCAGGATTCAATAAAAATGTTATGCAGTGATTAGAATATTTGTGAAGATTTTAAAGGCATTGAAAAAATGTTCATGTTAAGCCAAATAAAAGCAAAGAAATAAAATTAAAGGGACAGCATGATACTAATTAAATTTAAATACTCAGAAACAGATTGACAGGAAATGTTCTATTCACACACATGTCTGGGTGGAAAATTTACAGATTTTTATTCATCACCTATAATTTTCTACAACTTTCAAGTTTTTAATAGTGGGCTAGACTCAGATCATGGTTCTGGATGGAAAAAATATATAAACTCTTATTTTGGTTCCTCAAAGAAACAGTGAATTAAGAATTGCAGAATCAATAGTAAAATAAAAGTGGTACTTATTGCTATGTGTCAAAGTCCCATTTTATCACAGAAAGACCTATAAAAAACCTTCTATGACAAGGTGTCTGATGGATTCAGTCAAATTACATAGCATCGTTATATATGTAGAATGATTTTTCCTTATAGAACGAAAACTCTAAATAAGCATACTAGTTCAGTCTGCCAACATAAGCATTATGTTGGAGTCCATGGGAAGTAGCAGGAATTAGTATATGGGGAATTTATAATTTCATTCTAACATATAATAAATGCTTCATTCAGAAACTTTGAAAGTACTTTACCTGAAATCACCAACTAGTCAAAGAATGAACTGGAGACGATGCTAAGTTAAAGTAAATTTCTGTGAATGCTGTAGAAAGTGTTTTGATGAAGGCTAAATTGCCAACTGAAAATTGTTACCTCTGAACAAACCCTATCAAACCTTTGTTATCTCATCTTCCAATATAAGTCGTTTGATTCTTTTGAAGTATGAAATGAAAGAGTAAAACATTAGGTACTTAGGCTAAAGCATTGCACTGAGAAAATATCTTCCTAAGTCAGCATGTTTTCACCTTCTCTTGGAAATCATATCTCGGAAAACAACTACAAGTCAGAAATGAAGAAAAAAAAGAATCAGTAAACTTCATTTACTGTGAAGCAAAGATACAAATAAAACTCAGTGACATAAGTACAAGTTACTCAAAACAGTTCATAGTGGGGAAAAAATAAAGAGGGTAAGTAATGAGACTATTGAGAGGGCCCAGGAAGAATAATAATAGACAGTAGTAATACCCTTGGTCAACAGAGCATCATTCAGTGGTGAGAAAATTATCTCCTGTATTAGCAATAAATGGGCAGGAAGCAAGGTAGATAGGGCTGGCAATAGAAACACTCTTTGGTCTCACTTGTTTCAACATAGCAGATGAAGTTGTCCATGCAAACTTATCTGTACATTTGTCACTGGCAAGAGAGGAGAAGAGAGTTTTCAGGCTGTGGACATGGAGGGCTGTCTTGTCCCTTTCCCACTGTGAGATTCCACAGCCTAATAACCCTAAATGGCCAGCTTGTTCAATAGTGAATAATTAAAAAAGATAGTCTAGAACAGCATCAGCAGGACAATATGACTTGACAATTCATGACAAAAAACAACTTAGCTTTTTGTTAGATAAAAACTCCATATACTTAAAGTTTGTCAAGCAGAAAACAATTACAACCAAAACTGTTATTGTTTAGAAATTGTAACGCAGCATTCACTTTCAAGAAGGCCACAAATAAAAAGGCATGAATTTTTGCCTAAATGCAAAAACATTATTTAAATCATTTAGGGCAGATACTGAGAGATAGAAAAGGTAAACAAAATATGAAGTATATGGATTGCAAAAAGAACAGAAGTAGAATACAACAAAATTTGGGGCTATTCCATTTCTGTCAAGATATGGGTACAGGTGTCACTATTCCCCCCACATAGAAAGCAATAACAAGGAAGATACCCTCCCAAACAGGGTAGTAACAGCAGAGGTCCAATGGGGATCTAAAAGCCCCATTCCTACTTAGCAGCCAGAAGTTCTTTCTACTTTGATGCGCAACATGCGCAAAGAAAGAAACCTGGACTTCTACCTCCACTTAACACTGAAGAAGCATTCTTCCAACACCCTATTGAAATGGCCTCTGAAGAAGTAGTTAAAAGAGAGGTTTAAATAAGATCCAGTGTTTTGTCCCAAATGTCGCTTTCCGTAAAACATTCGTTATACTGAGCACAAGAAAAATCTCATCTTGAGTAAAAAATGATAATCAATAGCCACAAATTCAATGGCAACTCATATTATAATTATCTGATAGATTTTAAAGGGATCTTCATAAAACATTTCAACACGCAATTATGTACACAACTAAAATAATTTTTTTAAACTAGAAAATATTGGTAGAGGAATATAAGAGGTAAAGAACCAAATGGAAAATTTTGAGCTGAAAAGTATAATAAATGAGATTAAAAACATTCAAAGACTTAATAGCAGAATGGAGGGATCAGAGGAAAGAATTAGGAAACTTGAAGATAAAACAATACAAACTGACTAATTTGAAAACAGACAGAAAAGAGAATGAACAGAGATTCAAGGACAGGTGGATCAAAACAAAAACTCTAAACTGTGTCATCAGAATTCCATAAGAGCAGGAAGGGGATGAGGATGGAAAAGAATTCAGAAAAATAATAACTCAACTTCCCAATTTGGCCATAGATAAGCTCAGACAGATTCAAGAAACTTAGTAAACTTCTATATGAAAAACTCAAATAAATAACTGGTACACACCAAGATACGTTATAGTCAAACTTTGAGAAATTAAAACAAATTAAAACTTGGAAAAAGCAATAAGAAAACATCTTATCTCTAAGAGAAAAACAATCTAAACGACAATACATTTACCATTAGAAATGCTGGAAGACAGAATGAGTTGACACAACATTTTCAAGAACTAAAAAAACTGTTGACTCAGAATTCTACATCTAGTGCAAATATCCTTTAGAAATGAAGGAGAAATGAACACATTCCTACATGGAGGAAAAATAAGAACAGATTTCAGCAGGAGATTTGCTGTAAAAGAATGACTAATGAAAATTTTCTAAACCAAATGGAAATGATAAAGAAAAGAATCCTGGAGTATCAGGAAGAACAAGAGACTTAAAATAAGGAGACAACACATTTTCCCCTTCTCAATTTGTAAATTATGCCTGTCAGTTGAAAAAAATTACAGCACTTTAGTATGATTCTAAATGTAAGAATGGAAAGATTTAAAGAAAGTTATAAACAGAAGATAATAAAATTTTAAGGGAGGAAAGATTTCTACGTTTTGATTGACTTGGAAAAATGACAACAGTAGACTGTCATATCAGGTACATACAATATAGCAACTAGAACAACCACTAAACAAATTATACAAAGAGATGCTAGGTAAATCAAAGTAGATAAATCTAATTTCCTTGAAATTAAAAACTTGCTTTATAAGAGACTCTGCAAAAGAGATAAAATAAAAGCTGCAAAATGAGTGTGTTTGCAAACTACATGTTAAACAAAGTACTAGTGTCTAGAATATGTGAAGGATTGTCAAAATTCAACACCAAAAACCTCCCTCAAAAAACACAAAAAAGCAAAACAATTTTAATTTACCTACAACAGATTAGGGAATAAAAATTATATAGTCACATAAATTGATACAGGAAAATTATTTGAAAAAATTAAACCCATTCATAATAAAAAGTCTAAGAATACATACAGCCTTTTGAACTTGATAATGAACGTCTAAAAAAATCAGTAATTAACATTATGCCACTGAGAAATTGGTATTTCTTTTCCCTAAGAACCAAGCAAGCATGTCCTCTCTCACCACTCATTCAATGACATGTTTGAAGTTTTAGATAATGCAATACGACAAGAAAAGGCCATGAAAGGTCATAGACTGGGAAGGAAGAAGTAAAACTGCTTTTGTTGGAAGATGATAGGATTGACCATATAAAAAATCTCCCAAATCAACAATAACATTTTTGAGAAAACTAAAAATGTCTGATTAATTCCTGTGACATTCTGAAACTTACTGATTTTCTGATATAATTAATTAAGAAAAGATAGAAAACTACCCATTCATAATATGATTGCCTAGTAATTTCCAAAGATTCTATCTAAATACTTCTGGAATTAATAAATGAATGCAGCAAGGCTGTAAACAAACAAGGTTAATATAAAAATCAGTTGCTTTCTTTCATGAAAGCAATCAATTTCAAATAACTGGAATCATATGTATAAAAATGCAATTTAAACTTATACTAGATATTTATAATAATACCAAAATAAAATATTGAGGTTTAAGTCTAACAAAATATATACAAGCTCTCTGGATGTGGAAACTACAGCCTAAACACATGGAAAGAGGTTGCTTGTTGATGAATTGGAAGGCTTGATGTCAAGTCTTCCCTGAAGAACTTGTTTATGAATTCAACATAATTCCAATCAAAAGTATAACAAAATATTTTGTAAATACTGACACTAATTCCAAAGTTTATACATAAAGCAAAACACCCATGGTAGTCAATACAATTGGAAGAAGAAAAAATTGGAGGACTAAGCACTAAATTTCAAGGCTTAGCACAATGGTATAGAGATCAAAATACTGTGGTGTTGTAAAAGAATATACACATACATCAACAGGACAGAATATCCCAGATAGACACACAGATACACTAATCTGGTATTTGATAAAGGCAGAAAAAGAATTCAGTGGAGAGAGAATAATGTTTCAGTAAGTTGTACTAGGAAATATATGCTCATATGCAAATAAAATAAAGCTATACACAGAACTGAACTTTATTCAGATATTAACCAAAAATGTATGAAACACTTACATGGAGAATGCAAAACTATAAACCTTTTAGAAGAAACCATCAGAGAAAATCTATATGATCCTAGGTTTGATAGAATACCAAAAGCACAATCCATAAAAAAAGTTTTTAAATTCACATAATTGCTAAAAGCAAAAACTCTGCAATGCAAGACACTGGTAAGAAAATTAAAAGGTAACTTATGAACCAGAAGAAGTATCTACAGAAAACTAAAGAACCCTTAACACTAAACAATAAGAAAACAATCTAAGTTAAAAATGGGCAAAATCACTCAACCAATATACTGATGGCAAATAAAAATATGAAAATACATGTAACATCATTTGCATTAAAGAAATGAAAATTCAAACAACCAAAACTACTACACGTACGTGAGAATGTCTAAGGCCAAAACAAACAAATGAACAAAAAAGCTCACAAGACCAATAAAAAAAGAAAAGTGAAAAGAAAACCAGTTACTAATGTGGATGTGGAGTAATAGAAGCTCTACTTCATTCCTCATGGGACTGCAAAATGGTAAAGCCATCTTGAAAAACAACTTGGCAGTTTCTTACAAAGCTAATATCGGTCTTAATGCTTGATCCAGCAATAGTATTCCTACGTGTTTACCCAACAGACTTGAAAAGATACATTCACACAAAAACCTTCACATGAATTTCATGTTAGATGTCATGGTGTGAGTCTAGATGTCCTCCCAAAGCCTCATGCAGTCAGGGAGGTGGGCTTCTAGAGTTTGTGAATAACTCATGGTCCAATGCTGGGATTATCGGGGTGAGTGCTACAACCAAGTGGGTGTGGCCTACATACAATATAAGAGACAGAAAGAGTCTTCTCTCTGTGCTCCTCCACTTTTGGTCTTGTTGCTTGTGCTGTTTTCCACTGCTGTGAACTGTTGCCCTCTGCCATGTGCCACTCTGCCTTGGAGCCAGCTGATTATGGACTGAAACCTCCACAAACTGTGAGCTAAATAAACCTTTCCTTCCTTCATTTTTGGCATCAGGTATTTTGTCTCAGCAACAAGAGAAAAGCAACCAAGACAGTAGATTTATTCAAAACTGATGAAAAGTGGAAATGACCAACATGTTTTTCAATAGGTGAATGAATAAACAAACTGGCACATACATACTAGGGAATGTTATTCAGTAATTAAAGGAAATGAACTATCTGACAAAAAAAAATCATGGAAGAAGCATAAACCTATGTTGTTAAATGAGTAAAGCCAATGTAAAAAGGTCTGCATAATACATGATTCCAATTATATTACACTTTAGAAAACAGCAAAATTATTTTAAAAATCAGGGTTTGCCAGGTTTCCTGGCAGAAGGCAGGAAGGTTTGGAAAGGTGAAACAGAAGGTAATTTTAGTCTGACAAAGTTATTTTCTATGATATAGTAGTGTGGGATATACAATACAGTGTTTTTAGCAAATTGCATGGAACTTTACAACACAAATAATGAATCTTAATATATGCAAATTTAAAATAATGTTTAAGAGGTCAGAAGATATAATACAGAGGAATCTGACAAACTAGTCTGAGTATATTACACATGCATAAAAGAACCCCAATGAAGAGGGTGGAGAGAAAGTACTGCCCTAGATAACTTAGGACATGTAGATTCCATAAGACAAAAGGCAAGAGAAACAATATATTGGTACTGTGCTCTAGTTGATAAAATTGTTTCCTAAAATCTAATGATTCTGATATTTTACAAATGTTTACTGGACTTAACAATTAAGTAAATAGGTAACATAAATGGTAGGAGACAGGTTTCTAACTGTTGGAGGAGTTTTGAAATAAGAAGATGAATGAGTATATCAGCCCCATCATCAAAACACATATCCAGAAGTCCTTTAATCTAATTTAGTTGATAATTAAGCTTAACTGTCACAGAGTTCACCAAAAGAAGGTTGTAATATGGGAAATTAACTTAAAAATTCAATGCAAGAAGAATGATCTGTATAAATCAGATGTAGTGGTGCATGCCCATAATCCCAGTACTCTGGAGGCTGAGGCAGGAGGACTGCCGTGAATTCCAGGAGAGCCAGTGCTACATAATGAATTAAATGCACTTCAACTGCATAGGAAAATCCTGTCTCAAAAAAAAAAAAAAAAAAAAGAAAGAAAGAAAGAAAGGCAAAATAAGGCTCAAATCTCCTTAAAGGGCACACTACATACTATAGAAAAATACCCAGAAATCATAAATATCATGACAAATTTCATTGAATATCTTTTAAAGATAGAAGTTTTAAAAGGAATCTGCTGCAATAAGACAAAAGGGTCAAGACACCTCTTAAATAAATAAAGATGGCCTCAAATTTCTTGACATTGACATTTTTAACATCAGAACATAGAACCACATCTGTAATTACTGAGGAAGTAAAATGTGATCCAAAGATTTTCTATCAAGTCAAACTTCCATTCAGGGTAAGGGTATTAAAATACATACACTACACTACACTATACTACACTACACTGCAGTACACTACACTACACACAAGAAAGTTTAGAATGGGCAAGAACTCAAAGACTATTTTTCCTTTAAGTCTTCATTGGTAGAGCACCAGAGGACCAACTTTCCCTAATAAAGGGACAGTTGAAGAAGCTACAACAGGAAGGCAACCATGAAGTACTATGAGAATGTGCAACTGTAGATATAAAACTGAAAAATGTACAGGAATGATGTACTTAGAGCAAAATATAAAAGTTGCATGCTGTGTAATGTAAGAACGATAGAACTATTAGGAAGAATGAGAATATCAACATAAGACCTCAAGAAAATTAAAAACATGTGTTCAATTTTTTAAAAATCCATAGCCAAACCAAATAGTAAAAAAGTTTAGAAATGTATTTTGAGCTCACACTTAATGGTTCATGTACAATAAGAAAATGTCAACAAATATATGGATAAAAGTCATACACAGACACAAATCTCTGTCATATGCATACATACTGCAATAACCCAGTTTTAAAATACCAGCTTTAAGAAATGAGAAATTATATATGCGAATGAAGCTCATGGAAATAAACACTCTCAAACAGTGCTAGTGGTGCTGTGAATTAGAATATCTATTTAAAAACAATGTATCAAATATCAAAAGAAACTTGTTTAAGACGTTAAAATGTTCTTACAGAAAGAAATGTTCATACATATGGTCCCAGTAACTCTTCTTATGGCCTTTACAGGAAGGTAATTCCACATTTGAAAATGGATATACAATAATGTTATTCTTTATTTAACATTAACTGTGTGTCATTCATTCTAGCAAGTGTTTGACATATGCTCAAAATTTTAATTCTCATACTTCTATGATGTAAATGGTATCAAAACATACATGATACGGAAAATAATGCAGGCAATGAAGCAGGAATATATCAAATAGATATACTGTAATTGCTACTACATAAATACATATAACAAATGACCACCTAGTACTAAACTAAACTCTGAAATGTGTTCACTAACAGCTCTGCAGAATTTTCTTGATAAAACTGTGTCTCTTGAAAGACAGATAAATAATGGGGGAAGGAAAAGAGAGGTAAATGTGGATTGACTACATGCTTGCAACTTGGAAAAATACACCTAATGACTTCATAGGTTTTTAAAATTACTGTTCTAAAGCAGAGGTAGAAAACTGGTAACAATTTTACCACATGGCCGGCTAGGCAGTTTTTGTTGGCATTCTGCAATTACCATATGCTCTCATCTCTTCTGTTCTTCCCTTTCGTTCTATCCTTTATTTTATTCTTTCAATTCCCTTTGTCTCCACTGTGGCCCATCATTTCGTCCATGCTTCTTACAGACCACTGCATCAGAATTACAGTGGAGTGTAATACAAACCACAGAGACGCCCAGCTCAATTCCAGACTCAGCAACACCAGTATTCATGGGGAAGGGCTGGGGGAACCGTGTCTAACGGGATCCTGGTGATTATTCCTCACACTACTCTTGAGGAACTACCTTGACTCTCACACATAACACTTGCTACCAAGTAGCCATGGGAGGAAAGAGATCAAGGGTAGATGAAACAGATCTTTCCAGAGCCCACCACATTCCGTGATTACAGTTAGCATATTGGTTAGAGTCAGAGTTCTTTAAGTACAACCTATGGGAGAAATGGAATTCAGGGCCTTGGAGAAATTGTACAAGTGTGTGTGCATGCATGCATCTACGTATTTTTTAACCAAGTCTAGGAATTTTCATGCTACATATGCCATGGAGGTTGTCTTTTTTCCCCTTTCCATATCCTGTTCAAGCAGAATAGCTCTCTGCCTTTATGTGCTCCACATTTATACTCCATAAAATATTTTGTTTAATAAAATGTTGTTCTTGAGGGAGAATGTTTGGAAAATTATTGGTATGATTCTACCAATATGGTTTGCCATTAACCGTAGTACACATAAATATAAGGTCAAAGGAAGACATGTTAATGACTCAGTAAGGGAAAAAAGGGCAAATAATTGGCCACTTCAAATTTTCTCTTATTTAAAACTAATCTCAGTTGAGAAATCAAAACATCTTGGATTTATCAATTACAATAATTAATTTCTAAAGTTTGATTTTGGATTTGATCTATTAGATCTAACTTTTCTGTGATTTGATAAAAAAGAAAATCTAGATTTTTACTCATCCTCTAAGTATCAATTCAAAAGTTATCTCCCAAGCTGCAGATTCTCTGACTTCCTCAATCATATTTAAAGACTCCTAGCCCTTTTGTTATGATGCCTGGAGGTATTTACCACAGAATTGTACATGGTTGTTTTCATACCTATATCATCTCTAGACAATGGCCAAAGTGTAAACATTCATCATGGGAAACCCAGGCATAATAAATACATTCAAATGATTGCATGAATCTAACTACAGAGCAAAAGATTTAGTCCTCTGCTCTAGCTAATTCTATAGTATCTTCAGAGCATCTTAGTAAAGTGTTACCCATTTTAAATTTGTCTTCTATTTTGAGATTGATTTTCTTGCTTTTTGATCTTCATTTTTTTGTGAAAATGTTAAAAGAATGATGTTGTCTGCTGCTGAGTTCATGTTGAAAAAGGCACTATATTGAGGTGCAGTTCGAAACGTGACAGCATATGTAAATGTGTTGGTGACACTAAAAATACATGGATAAATGATGCATGACATCTACAGAGTATGCACAACTTTGTATTTATATAGTACCTACATGTAGACATTAGGATTCTATTTATGCATTTGCCAAGAAAGGGAAAAGTGTCTACATATGTCTCGTAAATATGGATCCGGGCTCATGCCCAATGCAGATGCTGCAGAGATGCGAGTGGGGAAAGGGGCTTGCTGCTCCGGGAGCAGGCTGTCTGTCAGATCATTTCCCCAGAATAGGTTTCTGGAAACAAGAACAAAGATGACGGCCCAGAGACAATGAAAATTTATCTTGAGAGGAGGAAAAATCCTTTCCATAATGTTTCAGCAGTTGTATAATTTTCTGTACTTTTTGGAAAATTGGTAATCTAGAAATGTCGTGTGTGGCTGCTTGTCTTAGGGTTAAAAAAACAAAGCTCAAGAATCCTCGTGAAGGCTCTAATGAAGTCAGATGTCCACTTATGCTGGTCTGCAGCCAGGACACAGACTCTTGAAGAAGCCGCAGGCATTTTCAAAGAGGACATCGCTGATACCATGTGTGTTTAAGGACTGTGCCCACAGAGTTTCAAAAACCAGGATCAGTGTCCTGGTTTTTTAGTACTTAATGTCTTTGTAAATTCAAGTCTCTGACCCAAGTTCTCCTTAGCTGTTACACAGGAATGATATAGTATCTATCTTATATTTGAGTTTAAGAAATAAATGGTGGAATGTTAGTAACATGATTAGCACAGGGATAAGACATTTTTAAATGCAATATGGGATGGCTACACATTATACTTGTATATTACTGCTATTTCTCCTTTGAGTAAAATAGAACTGACTTGTACATTTAGAATTACACTGATAAATAACATTTTAATATTCTTACTCTGAAGTATGCATACATAATTTTAAAATAGCTCAGCTCACACAAACTTTCAAAAAATCTGGATTTTTCCATTTATATTATGAATTTTACCAAACCTCACTCTAAAAAAGTGTTAGATTGTGATATCTTTTTCAAAATTTCAATGGTTAAGGGTTCATCTTATGATGCTTAGAGCGCTGAATCAAGTTCTATGTCTACTATCCAACTCTGCCTTCAGACTATGTTTCAAGTTAGTATCAGCAAAGTGCTATAGGAGTGTTCACTGGAAGGGGTATCAGAATAGACTGTATTCAGTCCAGTTTAGTGAAGAAGTTTCTATAATCTTGTTAATCTCCTTTGGTGCCTAAGTTTAAAATATATAACTCATTTCCACAGTAGGAAAATGATTTACTTCCATAGTTATCAGCTTTCATTTAAAAGAATTAATATTCATAACCACTTAATTAACACTGTTTTCAAGAAGGTCCTGTCTTTATACTTACATCATAATGTGCAATGATAAAGAAACCATGTCTTGAGCTTGGAAAACTAGTTTCTTTAAAATCTTGACTTCACAGAGTCTAATTCATATGGGATAAAGATAGAACAAAATGGTATGGGGAGACTGTGCTTTCTTTTGTTTCCACTAAATCTTTGACTTCTCTTCATCTCCCTCCTCCCTCCCTCGGTAATCCCCTTGTTCAGTTCTTACGCGGACCAGGACATAGATGGAAGATGGTGAGTAAAATGAAGAGTCAAGCTCTGAACAAGAAATGTATCCACAGGCATCTGTTTTGTTTACTAGCTCAGATTTCTCAGATGAAGGATTTGATCTTTATGAGACAAGAATTTCACAATGTCTGTTCAAGTGTGAGTCTTGTAGCTCCAGCTCAATACTAACTGAGCCTCTTACAATTAACCTCTATTCCTCTGACTCCAGACAGCCTTATAGACATGGAAGTAAGTATATGCTAATCTAAACCATTATAAGGTCTTGTATACTACAATAACTGTTCTCACTAAAATCATTTGCTTTAAACTCAAGAAATATAACTCTTTCAAGCAGAAAACAGCAATATCTCTGTATTAGAATTAACAATAAATGAGTGATTCAAATATTTTCAACAAGTAAGCGAATATTCTTCAATATGGTGGCTTTGCTCATGAAATAGGGAAAAGGTTCACTATAGTTTTAAATAATAGTAATATAATTTTAATAAGGTTGCATTTTTATTAGGTACATTTAAACACTTTCTGATTTTTCATATTATATTCAGCAATTAAGCAGTTTTTTGTGGAGCTTTTGTAACCACCTCATTTAACATTAGGTATATCTTTTAGTTTAATTAAAGCATTCCTCTCTTTCAGTTATAGTCAATTGTTTTCAGTTCACCCATTATGTATAATTGTTTTCTTTGATCCATTCAAAACCTGGCTATTTTTCATGGCTAATTAAATCAACACTTGACCACTGCATTTAGTGCTTAACTCAGTTTTATTTCTAATCTTGCATACCTGAGCTTCTGTGTATAATACATCTTGGAAGGATCCTGCACATTCTTAGGTTACATACTGCCTACGACCACTTATCTTAAGTAGAGGCAGAGTGTGTATTTCAGGAATTCCAGCAGAGGGCAGTCAAGCAAGAATAATCATTTTTGTAAGAGCAGAAATTGATGATGATGTTTCCTGATTTTTTTCAAATCAAATTAACATCAGAGTAT
Organism: Cuniculus paca; assembly: GCA_004365215.1. NCBI lineage: Eukaryota > Metazoa > Chordata > Mammalia > Rodentia > Cuniculidae > Cuniculus > Cuniculus paca. The sequence continues at coordinate 7,749 of RJWT010005791.1, read as the reverse complement.
GTGTGTGTGTGAGTGTATATGTATGTTTGGGGCTGGGGGTGGGTGGAACAAATCTATCCTTGCTCAGCCAACTCATTTCTCACTTAACCTCTCTCTCAGCTGAATAAGAGCCGCTGTGTGCACATGATAAGAGACAAGATATTTTCAAAACACTCCTAGTATTAAAACCAAAGCCATAAATTCTGTTATAACAACTGACATTTTCATCATATCTCACTTTGGCTTCTTTTATGTTTCAGAGATTTTAAGAATAAGTTCATATCACTGAGGAAAGTAATCAAACTTTTGAAGAATACTACTTCTTGCCAAGAAGTTGTTAAACACATTTTAATTAAAAAGTAATAATATCAACAAAAATAAGTTGGCTTCAATTTTTGTAAGAAAAAAATTTGGAAGATATTTTCTCTATCCTTATTAAGGAGACAGGAGTTGGAATTTCTCATCCCCAGAATATGCAGTTATAACATGATTTACTGCTCCTCCCTGCCATTTCTGGCCAGTGAGCTCTCAATTACTTCTCATTTGTTTCTTTTCAATGAATTCTTCCACTACCAGCAATTGGAAGCTTTGAACTAGGGATCCTCTGGCCAGGGCTTTGGAAGATCAGTTCCTCTGTCTCTTACATGTAGTACCACTCTGATAAATGTTTAACAACCAGGAGAAAAGAGTCCTAATTCTTAGCTTGTGCCAATTTCCATAGTGTAAATGCTCAGATCACATTGATTTCAAACTACACCCCAGCCTGAAGTCACTGAATGCAGGGTGGGGAAGAGACACAGTAATATATCTTCAGATAGGTTTCCAACTTTGAACTGCAGTAAATGTAAATAACTTCATGGGCAAAGATAAAAGCAAACTAGAAAGCGTTTTGAATATTCAGAACTTTTGTTTTTCTGTACTTCGTAAGTTAGTATAACTGAATTTTTGATAATAGCTGTGTTTAACAAATGACTCAAAGTTAGTGAAAGCTTAACAATGACTTTGTAGGAACTGGTAAGAAATTACTTCACCACACAGTGAACACATCAGACCTTCTGGAGCTTACACAAAAGAGAAGAAAGACGACAAAACCTCTGGCATTCAAGAGTGAAAATCAATGTTGTTTTCATTTAAGGCATTTCATCCTTGATACTCAAAGTTTTCTCAGCTCAGAAAACTGTACCACATTAATGGACTGTATTCTTAACTTTCACAATTAGTTTTTTCCTATTAGGCATATGTTTTATATTTAATAATTTATGTGTCACTTTCATAGTTTGTTCTGCCATATCTATGAACATCTGTTACTATTTAACTTTGGAAAAATCAATTTAACTTTTTAAATTTCAGTAATAGTATTTAAAAATAACAATATTCTAGAAGGAAAAACATCATCATCTTTTATAAACAGACATTACTGTTACATATAAGTGGTAAATATGAAATGTTAGTAAATTCTAGCTAGACACCATACTTTTTAAAACCTTGCATATTAGGCATGCTTGGGGGGGCAAAAGATTCTATAGCAAGTTAAAGGAAGGTGTTAAAAGTGTATTACCACCCACTGAAGTTTTCTCCCAGATATAAACAGAGAAATTAAAACAATTACAAATAGACTTTCTGGGACTGGGGTGTAGTCAGTAGGAGAGTGGCATGCACAAGGACCTGGCTTCAATGGTCAGCACCAGCAGATGAATCAATAAAAGAAATTTCTCACTATGTGATTCAATATACTTTGCTTCCATGTCCTGTCCCTGTACATGAAATTCTGCAGAGTAAACCCAAAAATCATCTCACTTTTCACTGGAGGTACATATTCCTAGTTCTTAATAGGACAACCATTCTACCAGGCAGTTAGTTTTAAAACCTCAAAATATAAATTTTTTTCTTAAGACTTCAGGCCTTCACAATTCTACTTCAAAGGCAAGTGTTTTACTCTATGAATCTGAGCAAATTACATGATCTCTGCCAATCCTAAATTTCTTATTTAGTTATTAGGAAGAATAAAAGCACTTATCACAGTAATTGAGTAAAATGAAAAAAGTGTTCTCAAATGCTAGATATTACTGCTGCTCTGGTTGAGGTTATAATTATTAATAAACAGCTATATGGTTTACCATCCCACAGAAAATTAGAAGCACTAAATTGAAAACACAGAGAGACTACCTGGGATGAATATTCTTATGGTAGAAAAAATACCAATTAGTTTCTGCTCATTCATGAGAAAACAATAGAATCATAGATAGGTTTTTGAAAAGTAAGAGCAAGAGGGAAACCTAGGGTGCCACAGTAAGGACATCTGATATGCCTCAGCTGATCTTGCAAATTTCATTAAACATCAGATGAGATTTGGACTAAGGAGTCAGGGTTATTGAGGAAATTTTAACGTATTTTTAGTTATCTGTTCATCTAGGAAGGGTCATATTTGTATTCTTTTTATTAATAGGCTTAAATTTATTAAATTTGGCCAAATATATTTGCAGTGTAGTAAAAAATACAGTGAATATTTAAATTTTTAAAATTTATTATAGTAAAAACCTCATTGCCACTAAAACCTCTCCAAATTCTCCTCTCTCTGAACACACTCATTCCATCATGCTTGTCACTTTCCGAAGCAGTTCTGGAGTTCCTCTTTCATGAGTGTCTTTAGCTGAACTATTATAGCTACTTCAACATCTTGAATCAATAAAAATGTTTATCTTTAATGGCCATTTTGACTTTGAAAAAGACACAAATCTGATGAATAAATGGATGAGGACATGCCATAATGTTTTTACAATTTTATCTTTCCTTTGGATGGCACTTAGCAGTTGCATTTTTTTTATCACACCTCATAAAGATAATCAAAACAGAAGACTTCCAGAACTGCTTCAGAAAATAGTAGGAATGATGGCATGCGTGTGTGGAAAGAGAGGAAGAGTATTTTGATGGAGTTTAATGGCAGTGTCTTTTATTGCAGTAAATTTTCTAAAAACTTGAACATTTACTGTATATTTAGATCACATAATTTGATTATTTTGTTTCATAGGCATAGAAGATTGGAAAGTACATATCAGAATCTTAATGGCTGCTATGGCTGTATTTGTGGTTATATGATTTGTATGTACTTTCGTGTAATAATTTTGAAGTGTTCTTAAAAGAATGTGTGCTATTTTTCAGTTCATAAAAATTAACTGTAAAGAGTAATTTGCAACTTAACAAAAACAAATTCACTTCTTCAGAAACTTTGGTAGCATCAGGTTCTGGGCTGGAAATGTGGCTCAGTGGTAGATTACATGCATAGCATGTGGAAGGCCTTGATGAAATCCTCAGCACCAAATACAGTGATAGCAAAAATAGCAATAATAATAATAACTGCCTCCATAAATGTCAATGATCAAATTGTTACTGTTAGATCTTCAAAGAATATAACTCAAATTCATATACACATAAGAAACAAATCATTTTAGACTATTCAAAATGATGAACAAGGAGGCCTGAATGATATATTTTCTCTAACTTTAGTAATGTCCAATAAATTATATAATTAAATTTAAAAGAAATAATATAGATCTTATGTGTACATTAAGTATATTATATGCATATATTGTTATTCATATTTCCTTTCTAATTTTGGTTCTTCATTTTATTATCTATTAATATTTCCATCTATCCATCAACCTATCCATCCATTCATCCACCCATCCAGCCATCCTTGTATGCCTTCTTCCATCTCATCTAATCCTTCCTATCATGGACCAATCAGAGAAACTTCAGAAACTCTGCCTCTCCCTAGAACAATGCATATTTTTATAAAATTTGCATGTCAAGCCATTTACAAGCCATCTAGACATTTAAAGAATCCCTGCTCTGTAATCTGTAATTTGTAATCTGTAATGTTTTACAGATTTGTAATCTGGAATTTTTTATAAAGTATCTCATGTTAGGGTATTTCAAATAACAATAAAATGGCTTTATTGTGCTGTCTGATTTGAAAGACTGTCTGTTTATTTACTGGAATTCCACAGTGATGTGCCTGGGTGTGATAATTACCTCTCCTTGTTTATTCAGGAAATTTAGCAATTAATTTTAACCTGCAGAATAAGTATATTAGTTCTGAAAAAAATGCTTGTGTAATTTATGTAATAACTTCTTGTCCTCTATTTTTCTCCTCTTTTAAAGAAAGTTTAAAATCTACATCAAGATGTTGTTTTCTCCTTTTTCCATTTTCTTCTCACTTTACTTTTTTGTTCTTTCTGGAAGTTATTCACAATTTCATGTTCCAAATTTAAGTTGATATCCTTGCAAAGATTTTTCTTTTAATTACCAAAACCACTCTTTTGACCTCTAGTTATTTATTTTTAACAATACAAGCTAACTTTTGTTTTATAGAAGTAACATCGTGTACATCTTTGAGCATTCTAACAAGTTAGTTTTTTCTTGTTTCTAATCTTTCTGTGTGGTCTCAGCCCTATTTATTTTCAGTACCTTTCTTTCTTGTTGGGGGTTTCTCTTAGTAGCTAATGACCCTTGTGCATTCATGCATAAGGATTGCATATGAAAATACTAGAAACTCAGCAAAGCCTATTTACTGGTTGGCATTAAATGTTATTTTTTAGTCTATTTTCTGTTGCTATAACAGAATACCACAGATTGAGTAATTTATTAAAAAATGCATTTCTTACAGTTCTGGAGGTTGAGAAGTCCAGGACCAAGAGGTTGCATCTGGTGAGGGCCTTCTTGGTACATCACAACATGGTGGAGGCATCATGTGGCAACATGGAGTGAGCACAGTGAGCTCCGGTCTGTCTTCTTCATATAAAACCACTAATGTCCTCTTGGGGCACCACTCTAATGACTTAATCTCACCCTAATTAATTCCCAGTGATGCCACTTCCAAATTTTTCCAACATATGAACTTTTGGGGGACATATTTAAACTATAATAGCCTTATTCTTATCCAGTTCTTTGACGTCAGTATGTGGAAACATTTTCTTTGTAGCTCTTCAATTGACCACAACCTCCAACACACACAAAAACCCTAAGATCTTTTACCAGGACAGTCATCTAGTTGGTGGTGATGATCTGTGATAGTAACTTAAGTTTAAAAACAGAATTTTAATGTATTCCTTGCTTTTTGACTACATCTAGTATACTTTTGCTAAGCCCTTTCCTATAACTCACCCATTTACTATATCCCAGAGCTGAAAGTGCTGATAGATCTTTGTATTAGTGCAACTTTTCCAAGAGGCAGAAGCCAAGATGTGATTCAAAGCTCAAGGATTTCATTAAGGAAAAAATATTTAATGAAGACAATAAGGAGGACATAAGAGAGACCAGGAAGACAATCAGATTACAAATCGTATCTGACTCCCAGTAAAGGCATGAGGGAAAACAAGCTGGTGAAACATACAGAATGGGTGAAACCCAAAGCAATTTAGACAAGGCTTAAAAAAATTATTTCTTAGCACATGTTTGCAGTTCACCATGTTTACATTCGTTCTGTGGAATTGGTACATGCACATAACATGAGCAGCTCTCAAGCCAAACTAGGAATTTCAGACTTCTACTCATGCTTAGGGACAACTACAAGTAGCATGGATGAGGAGGTTTTGCAGCCTGGCAGCTGGGGCTGTTCTTGAGTTATATCCCCTGCGGTGGGAGCTTTGAATGGTACAATCTCACAGCACTCCCGTTTTTATCTTGATTCTCTACATTTCTGGTTTTATTTTCACCAATTATTCAGTGTTTATGCTACTGCTGATTTTCATTTAGGATCATATATTTTCATTTGTTTTTTGAATTTCTTTATCCAGTTCTCAATTTTATCTTCACTTGGTCACACCTTAAATCATTTTTATAAATGGTTATTTTTCCTCAAATATTTAATATAGATGGTCATGTTCTAAATTGCATTTTGTTAATAATTAAACTTTTTGCTTTGCAATGATTATAGATTTACCTGCATTCATAAGACACAATGCACAGAGGTGTGGCTTATTCCAGGCTCTTCCAGTGGTAGCATCTTGCAAATCTATAGTACAATTCACAACCATGATGTTTGTATAGGTACAGTCAAAGCTCAAAACATTTTCATTACTGTAAAAAGCATTCATTTTGCTCTTTTATAGCCATATTTACCTATCTCCTACTCCCGTTCTCTCACTGACCTCTGACAATCATAATCTGTTCTCCAGTGTTATTATTCTGTCATTTTCACAATGTTATGTAAGTGGATACACTGAGTATATATCTTATTGAACTGTGTTTTATACTTAGCATACATCATGTAAATTTATCAAGACTGTTCCTTTTCACTGTTGAGTTGTGCTCCATGGAATAGATGTACCACTGTTTGCTCAACCATTTAACTAGTACTGAAGGACATCTGGGTTGTATTCAGTTTTTGGTTATTATGAGTAAAACTTCTATAAACATTTATGGCTAGGTTTTTATGTGAACATAAGTTTTTATTTCTCTGGGAAAAATGCCCAAGAATGTAACTCCTGAGTTGTGTGATAGTTACATATTTAGTTTCTAAAGAAATTACCAAACATTATTTTCAGCGTGGCACTACCAATTTACATTTCTACCAGCAACATATGGTTGATCTGGTTATCCAGAACTTCTATAGTACTTAGTGTTATCACTATGCTTCATCTGAGATATTCTTATGAGTGTGTAGTAATGACATCTACTTGTGTAGGGTGATATCTCATTGTGATTTTAATTGCTTTTTCACTAATTAAAGACTAATAAATCACTTTTAATGTAATTATTTGCCATCTGTACATCCATTTCAGTGACATTTTTGTTCTTTTATTTCCTATTGAATTACTTATTTAATAATGACTTATTTCAGTTCTTTATATATTCTGTATACTAGTCCTTTGTCAGATATGATTGCAAACAAACATTTTCTTTAAATATGTAACTTTAATTCTCTTTCTTTTAACAGGGGTTCTTACAAAACTTTGTTGTTGTTTTGATGAGGTTGTAATTCTCAATTTTTTTTTTGTAAATCATGGTTTTGAAGTCAAATTTAAGAATTTTTTGTCCACTCTTAAATATACTCTGTACATTCAAGTATATTGATCCATTTTAAGGTAATTTTAAAATAAGGTATAGAACTGTGATAGTGGATCTCTTTGTTATTGCTTTTTAATTTATCAATATCCAATTGTTATAGCAGCATTTGCTAACGATGTCCTCCACTGAATTTTTTTTCATTTTCAAATGCCAGATAGGTATATTTATGTTGTCTATTTACTTACACAAATGGGTTAAACATTCTATTTGATGGATCCATATAACTATTTTCCCATCAATACTTCACAGTGATGATTTCTATATTTAAATGCACTTGAAATGGTGCAGACATGGTCATCTTTAAAGTTATTCTCCTTTTAAAACAGTTTTTGAAAATAACCTCAAAATACAATACTCTTATCTGTATCTACCAAATTATGGTAATAAGTTCCTTAAATATTTCCTCTATGTTTAGAATTATATTACAGTGTGTTTAGGTTTTTGCTTAATTACTCAGCATAATTTGAAAAAAATAGAAAATCTATTATATTTACCCATGTTTTTGCTTAGCATGTTATTTCTTCCTGATGTTTCAGGGTTGCTTTCCTTTCTGTTTGGTGTTAAAGAACTTTATTTATTTTATAGTTTGTCTGTTGTAACAAATTCTAAGTTTTTCTTCATCTGAGAATATCTTAATTTTCCCTACATTCTTGTAGAATATTTTGCTGGTCATAGGACTAGAGAAAGCCATGACCACATGTC